>DWLH01000189.1:0-28954 GCA_018249795.1 Heliconius telesiphe telesiphe | reverse complement strand
TCAACACGCAATGCCTCCAAAATTCGGCAGAAAGTGGGGAACGGAGTGTCTTAACACTAGGTTCCCTCTGCCTACCCTGCTGTGTGCGGGATACAGCGTGAAGCTAATTTAATTTAATTTTAATTTTAAGTAATGGAAACCATAAATCATATAAAAACTTACTTAATTACGCCATTAACTCTTTGAAATATCGCAGATATAAAAAACCGAAACATAAAAAATGTCCAGTTGCTTACTAATTACAGATGGCACAGTATTTATTGAGAGTTGCCAAAGTTTCACTTTTCCAAATATTTGGTAAGTTTTTTTTTTAATGCACAATCAGTTTCATCGACAATGGATACTTTATGGTTACGGCTGTTATCTATAATCTCGTCGAAATAACGAAGCGGCCAATTTAAAAAGTATATTGTTCTGTGTGATAGTGACTTGAAGGTTTTGGTGATAAATTTGTTTTTTATATTGTGTTGAAAACACAAATGTCAATTTGTATTTCGTGCTGCTGGCTGATTATTTATATTTCAATATTTATGAATATTGGTTATTGATTATTAAAAGAAATGAATGGTTTACTAAGTGATTTAAAATTAACAATCGTGGCGCACGCGTGTAACTATAAACGTGACAGGTTCTGGGTTCTATTCCCAGTCAAGAAAATGAAAAATTTACTAATTTCTTATCCTTGTTCTGGTACCGAGGTAAAGCACTTCGTTGTGTTCCACCACTCCATTCAGCGGAACGTGGGAGGAAAGGATTGTTTTAACACTAGGTTTCCTCTACTCTACCTAACCTGCGGGATACAACGTGAAAATAAAAAAAATGTAGGAAATAAAAAAAAGTGTTTATTAAGTAATTTGCCTTCACTTTAAAAAGCTTGCACTATTATAACATTAATAAACGACACAAAGATCTATCCTTCAGACGTCGGCATACACAAATAACAGACTCGACTGGGTTGTTATAGGCAATTAACACGTGAACTTTTTATTTTATTACACTAAAATACTATAAAAACTGACAAATTCCCTAGAGGGCTTTTTAAGTTTTAAATTTATGTTTATATTTTATAGTGCTTGTTTAAAAGTCGAGTTGTGGTTTATCAGAATGTTAAACTTAATTGTTTAACAATAAACCTTTTTCTTCCTTAATATCAAGTGGCCTTTTGTTTTACTAATTTTATAAGAAAACAGTAGCGGCGCAGGGGCACTAGCTTGTGTGTGTAATGCGGCGGTTGTGGGTTCGATTTCCTCTCGGGGGAATAAATTATTATTTATTAAACTTATAATTTCTTCGCTCTGGTACCAAAGCAAAAATAGCGGCGTTGAGTTGCGCGACTCACCACAGAGTGTCTTAACACTAGGTTCCCTCCGCCTACTCTGCTATATGCGGGCAATACGTAAAGCAAAAAAATGACAAAACCTTACTTTCAACGCCTTTCGTAGGCTCTTGTTTTCTATTCGTTTGTAGTTTGATAATAATATTTTGATATGAACAATTAATTATTCAGCCGACGTTTAGCTGCACGTGAAAAGTGAAAACCCAAGTGGGTTTTGTGTGTTGAAATCAAAATTAGCTTAAACAAAATTTACATTATTATCATCAATTAAAAAAATTACATGTATTTGAAGACTTTTTAGTTAAATTACTTTGAACTTATTTTTTTCATATGACTTTAAATCTTAGAGTTGTGAATATTGCAATAAATGTATGATATATTTCAATAAAGACACATTAAATTGGCATGTACCCTCATAATTGACACCATTATGAATATGTGAGACGGTATTGTTGTTTGATATCCGCACAAAGGGCCGACAAAGATAATTGTGGCTGGCCCACAAATCCGCATGTACGTGTCTCGGCGTGTTTTCTTTTATCGCTTCGAGTCGAGTGTGATTCAAGGATGCGGAGTACGGCACACGTGAGGCCTAACTGTAAATTACAGAACTACAGGCTGCACCTTAGACTTATGTACTTATGATTCAAACAAAGCAATCACGTATTTGATTTTGTTCAAATAATATTTGAGTAAACATATTTTACAGCATGCAGCTATGAGGCCAGTCGTCGCGCAGGGGCACAATGTGTGTCTGTAAAACCGACTGGTTGTAGGTTCGATCCCCACTCGAGGAGATGAAATAATTACTTAAATTTATATTTCCATTTTTATATTTTTTCGCTCTGGTCTCAAGGAAAAAGCGCGGCGTTGAGCTCTGACATTCAACACGCAATGCCTCCAGAATTCGGCAGAAAGTGGGGGACGGAGTGTCTTAACACTGTATTCCCTCTGCCTATCCTGCTGTGTGCGGGATACAGCGTGAAGCTGATTTATTTATTTTATTTTACAGCAGTATACGTGCCGATGTGCTTAATTTTTAAGTGTTTCGCAATGATTGTATGCCAAGGGCCTGTGGAAGGTCAAACACTAAAATGGTTATCTTTATGTTATCTGGAGACGTGTAAAATTTGATATTTTCTTAACTGGACACACGTCATCCTTTTCCAGGTTGAGTCGTCTGCAAATTTTTTATCTTACTTTATAATTGCTTTACATATAAATAATCATATATTTTAAGCTGTATGTAACAAATACATTATATTGTTTGTTTTTCGTTCTACGATTAAGTAAAAATTTAAATTATGTATAAGCTTTCGATATCTCGAATAAATGTTACAGTTAACAACTTCGAATAAATAATACAACAGGTAAGAATTTCGGATAACAAATGTTGTGGGTTCTTATCAAAATTTTTAAGCACAGGTGACAAAATAATGGTGCGGTGTGCGCGCGCGGGGTGGGGGGCGGGGGGCGGCAGGCGTTGTTCTTGACACAGTAAAACTAGAAGTGCAGTAGGTGCAGCCGACCCACGCCGAGCTTTTTGCGAACCGCAAATACAACTATCCACGGACTGACTGACTGACTGACATCTTGGCTCTAAGCTTCGCTGTTGCAACACGACTTGTCATGCTAAAGCTATCCGAACTGAACATAGGCACGCTCGGAACGCCGTAATAAAAGAACTGAACTAAACATATAAAGATACTCGCCAAATGTTCCCTGCCCTGCGCTAATGTTAATTCTGCAATAAAGTTATCCAAGACCATGTTAGGTAATCTATTGGTTTAACTAGACACGATCGCTATCTAGGTGACAATCTTGACTCTTACATAATCTGAAACCTAAGCCGTTGGTTGCACTCTCGTTTATTTCAGATTGTAAGTTTATTGTATCGCTTTGGTATGTATATATGTCATAAGTGTATCAGTATGTATAGTAAAAGAACAGTTTTATAAGCTAATATTGATTTATTTGCTTATAAAAGTGGTAATGTCCCCTTTAAATGTTTTAATTAAAACAGTTTTATTTGCGGGTTACTTTTATTTCATGCAAACGCATAAAATACTTTCTTTGTTTTAATATTTATTTTGAAGAAATTGGGAAAAATTATATTTGAGCTTCTATTATTGACATCAACTAATGCAGATTAACCATGTTTTAACTTGAAGTATCGAAACTTCTAACCTTAATTTAACATACGTTTTGATAATGGTAACCGTTTAAATTTTGACGCTGATCCAAGGTGAGGATCATTAAAGAAAAATCGTTTCCTGTACTTCGTGTTCCCCTACAAATGTATCGGATTACGACGTCGAGGTCGTTTTTCATATCCTGCTAACTCGACAAAGGCTCATCGGCACGACCTTGTATTCATCTGCAACGAAGGCACTATCAGGGTCTTATCATACACGTTATGCTAGTGTCAACAACGTCCCTTCCTTTTGTATTGACAGAACAAAATAATCTATACTGTTTAAACTTTATTTTCTTATAGTATATTTATATAGGAATATCCAGATTGTTGATCAATAATTAAATTTAAGAGTAAATGTAACCAGAGCTGACCGCTTGTTTCTTGTTTATAAGTATTACGAATCGGTCTTTATTAAGTCACTTGAAAATTATTCGGTCAGGCGGCTTTGTTGCGTATGCAATCGACAAATGCAGCGACCGCAGTCATCTATTTGTTTGTATGTTCGCAAGTGCATAAGAGTATAAGAGAATATTTCATAAGTAATACTTATATTATGGTCATAACAGAAATCTGTTAATGCAATTGCTCTTAATTATAATTTAAACGTGAAATATATATAATTTTATTTAACCTTCTTAAAAGAAATGTATCCGGAGTACATCTACGTGCTAGTTTAAGTCAAAGAGATATTGCCAATACTGAAATCAATAGATATAAATAAAGTGACTGTCTAGAAAAGATAAATTCAAAATGTCAAAGAGAAAATGTTTTAAATGTCCTAACGCTAGAAATGTATTGCAAAAGCATGATTTCTGGACCACGAACAATAGGATAGTTGTCACGCCAGTGAAAACTTCTAAAGCCGTTCCACTTAAGTGTTAACTTAAATCTTTTTGACTATATATTCAAAGCGTTTGTTTCCTTTCAATTGTTGTTATTCAATAAATATACTGGAACAGTCAACGACAAAGACAGCTTAAAAAGTATTTCTTACACAACAATTACGTGTATGAGTAAATCGATATGCGACATTGTCTGTAGTCTTGTTACGTTATATATTTTTATGTAATAGTAAAATGTCAAAATACTGCTGCATTATTGTAATGTGATATTACAATTGAAACCTAGGTTTTTAGTCTTGATTGTGTGCAAGTACGCAACAACGAAAACATCGAATGTTGGATATAAATAACATTCTCTTTTTAATAATGTGTATAGTGTTTACTAATATAATGTTTGTTTGTTCTTTTTAATGAGTTATACTTGTGAATAAACAATTCCATTTCATCACACAGAAAGAATGAAATATGTATAATAAAAATACTGGCTGTATATGCACCTTGCCGTGTAACAAAGTCGGCTAGTTGCGCAGGCGCCGTTATGGCCGCGTAGCCGAGGACAGGAGCGCGGGCTGTTGTGGGAGCGATTAGTGAACCGGTCCCCGTACGTTGACTCCCGACGACCGCCTGCGCCTACGAACGCGAATTATGCACCTCTCTCTATTGCACTCCCCCCTGCCTCCCCTCGTGCCTCCCTTTGCGTCCTCTTGGAGTCGACCGGGCTCGGTCGACGAGTAATACAATACGCGCCCTTGTGTCGCTCGATCCGGCTTTATGTAGTTGTCTAACTACAAACCGAAATAGGTCGTCGTTGTCGCCTGGCTCCAAAGTTAAAATATCCCCCTAGGAACGTATATGGTCATAGTATGAGGCTTTTTTATTATGCGCTTAACATGATCTTTTTAGTTTTCTTCCTTTGTAAACTTGACTACTTAATATGCGTTTGCAATAATCATTTTTACGATGCATTCCAGCATGTTTTAGAAAATCGTTATTTTGTCAGGATTTTGTACTAAGAATTGATTGTTTTCGGACGTTTCTAATAAATCTTTAATTAACTAAATCCACATTAAAAATAATATGTAATAACAATAACGTGTTGCCACAACAATAATGTCTTGAGAAATTGTATGATAAAAAAAGTATGCAACACTTATGTCACTGATAATAATTTAACCGTAACAGAAAACTTATGAGAAATGTAAATAGTCAGGTCATCGTCTTGGATGAGTAAACGCGATAAAAACGTCTGATATCGTTCAGGACCAAAGGGCCCAGGGTCGGGAACTCGGTGCGCGGAGGGAGTGCGGTCGACGAACTTATCGTGGGTCGGGGGGTCAGCTGCACTACACCCGTTCATTAGTGTAGACATGCGCCTGCGCTGGTTTTACACAATATCCTTTACTTACTTTTACATATAATTTATTGAGAAATTAACACGCTATTATTAGTAGTAAAGGTTGCTTTATAAGAGTCAATACTCAACCGCAACGGAAGTTGTAAATTTTTGTTTCCGTTGGATTTTAACTACAACTGCCATGAGCTGCTTGCTATGAACGATGCACGGCGTCAATTATTATTTGCGCAATATGCCCTTCGGGGAGTTTTTCAACCATGGCGTTTGCCAAAGTATATTGTAAAACATAATAATTAAATTTTCTTGGAAAAGATGGTTACTGTTGATATAAAATATTTGTTGGTACAATGAACCTTCCAGGGTCGTCTCGGGGTTTTGATTATATTAACAACAAGGATATATCTTGTATTTTCCGTAAGCAACAATAAATATTTTCATACTGAGCACACATATTTCTTATAAAATAATAGTGACAACATGCCGCTATAATTTATTATCTTTTATAAAGCGTTCATTTTATTTCGAAAAGATTTTATATTTATTGAAAATATTATTCTGATCATAGAAAGCAAAATATTTTTTTCAAATTGGACAATTTAACGTATAAATTTTCGTTTAAATGTATATAATAAATGAATATAAACCATATAATAGTGTTGTATACAAATTGTAAACTGTCCACAGTTTATCAAATACGGTGGTTATTGGTGTCATCGAAAGTTTCTTCTGTCTATTGACCTATGAGATACAGATCCTAAGAGTAATTGGAACTATTAATCTAATTCAAATAGTTAGACGTATACAATGAATCAGTATGAGTCAATCGAGAAAGTAAACCAGTAAGCATTGTTCCGAGTGGATGCACGGCGCGGCGCGGCGTACAGCGGGTGCGTGGGCGCAGGCAGCGGCGCGAATTAAAGCAGCTCTCTATTCATTACTCATCGTTATTGCTATAGCCGTTTTGGGAGACGAAAGCGAGTGTAGGCTTGTTTAACCTCACTTATATTACTTTAATTATTTGTTTTGAAGATAACAGGCGAAAGGATCGGCGTTTGTCCGAAACTATAAAGAAGTCGTATAATATTATTTGCTGCTCTCGAACACTTTTTATCCTTTCACTTAATAATTACGACGGCAACAGCTTGAAATATTGAAAACGTACGATTCCATTCGTTTTCGTGATGATAATATATCTCTATAATATATCTCTAATATCAGTTTCTGTAAATGTTATAATTGTTGATCTATAAATGATAAATATCAACGATATATGGTATTTATTTTTTTATTCGGATAACCAGATTTATAGCCGAAATTATGAATGATTTTATAACTTAATTTCTAAGCTAATGTTTTTAACGATTTAAGTAGACTATCTATATTATTTTATATAGCTTTTGTATGACATGTATACGTCAGAAATTTTTATATTCTTTCCAATATGTGGTCAGCTTGTACACATGAGTGACCTTTGTCGTCACTGTGAATCGTTTCACGCTCAGTGGGCACTTATTTGAGCGTTCTCGTTACAAAGCTGATATTTATATTTAAAATATCAATCCTTTTTGTAACAGAAAAAAAACATTCGATGCTGTGCACCATAATATACCTGTATATTCGGCAGAAAGTGGGTAACGGAATGTCCTGACAATAGAGTCTCTCTACCAGGGTAGGTAGAGGCTGTGTGAAAGGTAAAGTATAATAGGTATACCTTAAGCGGAGGAAGTGTCTTGTTTCTCTCTGCTCGCCGTGCTATTCGCGTGATAAAGTGCGAAGCTAAAGCACAATATTAGACGTTTTAGTTTCTACTTTAATATATATAATGTTTGAATGTTTTTCAATTACTTTTTAGTTCTCCTTAGCGCATTATATGCATTTTTATATTACCAATTCGTATTTACATAAACAAACAGATACACCAAAACAAATGAACCGAACCACTCCAACAACAAATGAACAATACATACATACATGAATATTAATAATTGCTTGGCAATGAACATTATTACATTACTATACTTTCCTCGGTAACCCAGTGAGAGCGGCTGTGTTTTGTAATAGCTTTGAAGACAGTGTGTTTACTTTTTACCTGTACCACGTGTGTGTACGTGTTACAATGATTGTTGCATTGTGGGACGCAGAGGATTCTCCTAGAAAGCTAATGGCGAAAACAACAATTACTTTGACTGCATTGTTCTGACTTAAATGATTTCTTGGATGCATTAAAAGTAACACTTAATTCAAGAAAATACTAAAAATAAACACTTGGTAACTTGTTAAAAAGTTATAATCTGTAATTCTTAGGGTTCCGTATCTAAAGGGTAAAACAGGACCCTATTACTAATCTGCTCCGCTGTCCATCCGTACTGTACTGTCCGTCTGGTGAACAGGCTGAGTATCTCATGAACCGTACTAGACAGTAGAAAATCTTCACAAATGATTTATTTCTGTTCAAGCTACAAAAATAAATCCTAAAACTAGTTATTTGTAAAGTCGGTTTACGGACCAAAACTTTGCGCGAGAACGTCACACACATAGAAAACGGTTGATGAAAAATTGCACAGTTTTATGAAATTCATTGAATTATTATTAATAAATTATCATTATTTTGTATAATACTAAGAATTTTTTTTGTCGATAAATTAACATTTATTTGCACTCGCTAATTCAAATATTTTTTTTTACTTAAATTAGATTATAAGTGCTATTCAATTAACAGTAAATAGATAAAGTAACAAGGAATAGATACATAAATGCATGACAAACCGAACGCATAGGTCAATCGTGGCTCTTTATCGCTTATTCCTATCACTTTTTCGTGCGTGCAACTTGCCTTTATCGATTTATAAGACGTTATCACTTCAAAAATAGAATAAAATAAATATTTAAAAGGTGACCCCATACAAAAAACGGGATTTGTTTGCTCGTTTTTTATAGATAATGATATGGAACCCTTCAAGCGCGAGTCCTACTCGCACTTGGCCAAATCTTTTTTTTTTTGCAGAGACAAGCTAATTACACAATAATATTTGTATTTGTAATTTCGATCAATTATATCGACGATGCATTAACTGTATACGTAATATGCCTAGCTTTTCATAATTTCATATCGAGCAACATACGGTAGATCCCGCCATTTCCATTCATTTACTTGAAATATATATTTTTTTTATCAGCCTCACGCGGGATACACCCGCACTTACTAGGGTAGGCAGAGGGAACCTAATGTCAAGACACTCCGTTCCCCACCGCCAATCCGGCGGGAACGCCGAATTCGGGAGGGATTGCGTGAATTTAAATGACAAAAAAGCAACGCATTTTTGAACTATGAACATATTGCATACTGCCAAGTATGCTGTTAATTACAGTAAATATTCTTATATTTCTTTTAATTATTTTTTTAATTGTTATTTTCTATTTGAGTAATAGGCTTCTTTTTCTCTAATTATTAAATTACACATTTAATTTAAATAATTCTAAGCTGTATAATCTCGCATTTACTATTATTTTAAATAAGATCATTGCAAAGAATATAAATTGGCAATTATAACATGTTACGTTAATTATTTAATACATTTTATGAAATTATTATACATGTTTACCTCTCAAATGTTTACGAAAATCACTAACACATCCTAAGAGACGCGAATCGGCCTTTCTCCATCTGAATAATTATAAAGCGTGTAATAATTTTTAACTTTCGCTGCAGCTATGTCAATCAAATTAGGAAACGAAAATTTTTAAATTACCAGAGTCTAATTAATTTAGATTTGTGTTTTTATATTGGACTTATAATTCTCGACACCTTTTGTAATATATGGAGAAACTCGTCCTGGACAACAGTGAAAGCATCTAGCGTTGCTTCTTGTTACCGTAGCTACACATACGAGTACAGACTTAATTAAATGAATTAGGTAATAACTTTTTACGAATACTTCATGCACTCGAAATAATGGCTTATTTTTATAAATCGTTAATTATAGTCGCAACACGTTCTGTATTGTATTCATGATGATCGAACCATATTTATATATGCACGTAAAAAAATCTAATTAAATCAGCTTCACGCTGTATCCCGCATACAGCAAGGTAGGCAGAGGGAACCTAGTGTCAAGACACTACGTTCCCTCCCCACTTTCTGTATTGTATTAATTTCTTATCGTTTCGTAAAATCCGTAATAAAGTCCGTTAACCTTACTAATTATTTTTCATTGCTCGTCTGCGAGACGGTCTCTAAGATTGGTTAATCGATTCCATTCGATACAGGCGTTGAAACATCCAATTTATTGGCGCTTCGTGTCGAACAACTTAGTTTTTTATTCTTTTATATTTTTTATAAATCTAGCATATAAATCTTAATGAGTTATTATAGATTTATTAATATAAAAAAAATATGAATTTTTTACATTAATTATTAATGAATATTTATAAAAATTCTTAAAAAAGCTACTTTATTTTTAAGACAAAGAAAACACACATCGAACTAATTCCTAGAGGAGGGTTGTACTCGTATTCTGATTCTATTTATCGATATTCTTGGAAGCGGAGTACAATATCGCATTGTATGTATCAGGATGCGTGGGTCGCGTATATGTAACCTTACAATGGATGTGCAAGATGTGGCGTACTTTATATTCGAGTATTGTTAAACAACAATATTTACTATAAATATTAATTTTGCATGTAGGGGAGAGGGGGGGCAGATTCGAACGATTTTTAAACTTTGTGTCATATCTAAAAATTTTACAGTTCTTACCTTCTCTACTATTTCACAATGCTTAGTTCAACTATTGTGCTACAAAATCATAGCATCATATGTAGAAGAATATATTACATAAAGGTGCAATATCAATTTTAGTAGCTGTAGTCAAATGTTCAAAGCTGCCCTTCCGGGTTAGCTTTGAACACATATGGGGCAGTGTTGAACTATCATTAAATTCAATGAAATTAAAAGGCTTGTTAAACTTTTAAGTAATTTTATTAATAGACTTAGCATTAGAAACGATGGATATCAAATATCAGTACCAAGTTAAGACTTAATAAATATAAAATACCTAGTTTAATATTGCGGTTGTACTAGTACCAGTGTTAAAGAACATTAATCTCAGTATTAATAAACTTTTAAAAACGTACAAACAAAAAAGTAACTTTGGCTTCGTAGAATTAATATTGTGGGACCAATCATAGAATAAATCTAGCATTATGAAAATAAAACAAAATATTATTTTAATAATTATTACCCTAATTTAAACTTAGAGAAATTAAATTTAAAGAAAAACATGGATTAGTACGTGACGTACCAGCAACTGACATTGAGGGTAGTCTACGTAAGACTTCTGAAAAACTAACGTTGCGCTTATCCTCTTTCTCAGGAAAGAAAAATTTATACAAGCAACCTTTCCTTTTCAGAAATGTAACAGTTAAACCAAGACTATCTTTTTCTACAACTTTTCCTACAAATAACAATGACCTTTTACTATTCACAGATGAAACATTCGCTAAAATAAAGTTTCCAATATTTATTACGTTGTAATCTTATTTCATTTCGTAGTCTTCATACGCACCGGTATCAGTATCTTCATTCTCTTCACATTAAATTGTCTTTTGATTCCAAATACATTTCTGAGTCAGTTTCTTGTGAAGAAAAGTTCAGTATAGTTTGGTTTTTCTTTCGCGGTATTTTTTTGTACATTTTTGTATCTCAGTTCAGAATTCTTTCTTTTTTTTGAGCCCGTAATTTTTCTAGCCGTGGCCTTTGAACAATATTCAAAACTGCCCATGATTATTATTGCATGATATATGAAACATTCTAACTAAAAGAGAAATAAGTAAAACCACATACCTTGAATTGGATCCCTGAGATCCTTACGCGTTTATTTAAAAAGGCATAAAATTATAACTCAAAATCAAACACTCCTCGTAACTCAACGGCTAGCTCTCATATATCAGCGGTGACAAGTGACAAGTGTGCAGATTAGTGCTCCCATTACTCAAAAAAAATGTACTAAAACTTGTTTTCAAAATAGCTCTGTTAACACATATTTTCAAAGGTGGCCCCTGTTCTAAGCTACCCCCCTCTCCCCTATATAGTTAAAAACTATAATACTTTATTTTCTTGCACAGTTTTACTGCGGTTTGAGATAGCGAGCTTGTTAAGATCGTTTCTTTTTTGGTGTTGGCGCATTTTTATGTTTATTATAAAAGTATTATTTATATAGACTATATAGAATTTGTAAACTTAAGTGATTGATTCAACAAATTCTTTTTTTCGACATTTTCATTGTTTTTTTTTTGACATTTTCATTGCTTACTTGTATTTTTAAGTATGGACACTCGTAAAGCTATTTCCGCTTGTATTTGGCATTGAAATGTAATGTCTTTAAATCATCATTAACATGAGCATGCTACACAAAAGTAGATCGCGCAGACGAATAACTATTTACATGGTTTTCTTTTGGCGTAGTGAACAGGTGCTTTTGTTTCTTTCGGTGTCGTTGCTATGAATGTTGCATGATTGTATTTTGATTACAAATGTTAATGCATTTATTTATTGTATAAAGTATCTACGTAAAAATAAAAACGATATTACCTAGAGGAAACCAAAGAAGACAGTAGTTTTATCAAAACGTTATAGTCAGAGGTATTCTAGTGAAGGTAGGTAGGTTTTCAAGAAAATATTTAAAATTGTCTAGATAGAGTACAGTCGCACAAGGGGCGCAAGCGTGTGATTGTCGATTTGAACGCGATGGTTGTGGGTTCGTTACTTACTTACTACTTACTTAAGTGGAGAACGGAAGTATTTTAACACTAGGCTACCTATGCCTACGCACTATGTGCGGGATAGCACATGCTGGAAGCTAAAAAACTTCAGTACCACTTTATTGACTGAGGAGGCTAAATTAACACTTAAAAATTAGATTTCTAATTGTAGTTAGTATGTATGATCTTTCAATAACTGGGTAATTAGAACGAACTCATGCCTAGACAGATACTGTTACTTTCGTACTGATTCACCAATGCCGAATCATATTTTGCTAACCTACATACATTTTTGAAAACATATGTGAGCTAGTTACAAAAAATTACAAATACCTATAAGTATCTTAAGTATATTGTCCTTGTAACAAATATAATATTGATATTCTACAACGTTTATAGTCCGTATAAAAACAACAATTTCAACAAGTAAAAAGTACATATATAATTATTTAAATATTACTCATAGTGCAAAATAAATAATGCCTAATTACATTTAAAATATCACGATATCAGGAAGTGATGTATTATGATAACTTGGCACGTTTTTGACTCACACATAGAGGAGCTCTTTCTTTGTTCAGTCAGCGTTCGCCGCGTTGATGCGTGTAGCACTGACATTGACCATCGCAAGTTGTACTTAGCATACGATTAAAAATATTAACGTTGCACTATTGCAGTGTTTATGTGTCTGATCGGCACGCCTATTACCATCGACATCACATTTTATTGATAATTTATACGGCGCTGTGTGGCGGTCAGGCGGTACATACGTTTATACAGTAAATATAGCAAATCTGTGACAGCTTCTACTAGATTATGCTAATCCGGCCGTTTCGTTCCTTTTTCGGCTGAATTTATTGGGAAGGTTGCATCAACATGTGTCGATTGTTAAGTCATTGAAGATTCGATACGAATGCGGTAGGAAGATAAAATGTGGTAAATGTCGGAATTGTTTGGGACAATGTAGCTATTCAATATTTTGTATGAATGACATTGTTTTTTTTTTTTTTCAATTCTTTGATAAGAGAGAATTTAATGATAAGCATTACCACTGCAAATTGATGCTTACAGTCCCAAAGGGACGACTTGTAGGCAAACGAGGTGTCTCTTTATGGCCATCCAAAGCATCGACCGCCCGCGTACGAGACACGAATTGATGAAGGCGTTATACTTAAACAACGCAAACGATAATTTGGCAGTTACCGGAAGCATTTATCAGATTCTGGTTTACCATATGTAACGTATACTTTGTGTAAAATTATATATTTTAAATATGTATATACAAGCCTTGTTATTGTAGATCGCCATACTCATACTTGAATAAACAATTTATTTAACCTATAAATAACAATCATTTTTACATTGTTTTCTTTCTTTATTGTTATAATGTGTAAGCTAAACTAGGTTTTAAATGAAATTTCTTAAAATTCGTTACAACTTTCGCATACTTCGCATTTTCGTTACATTTTTCTAATTAGCAACATTTGTTAAATTCACTTCTAAAACGCGTAGGAGTCGTTATTTACCTTTTCAATAATCAAAGCTTTTCGTTCTTTGTTTACATAATAATATAATTGTGAGTGCGTAAACCACGATCACTTTTGTTTTCGAACGTCTCTTAGTTCTGTTTGTGACCTTGATTATAATCTACCTACACCCGCGCAGTTAGTTGCACATTGTCTGCAGCCATTTGTCATCAAACTTGACATGGTTTCCCTTTTTATTGAGTTAAATATTAATAAGCGAAAGTTTTCTTCAGTTAACACCATTGTCACGAAGCTGTCACATTGTAATGCTTCATGTCAAATAACTTGTTTTTTTTTTTTCAACATTATTATTGTAATGATGTGTCACATGTAGAATAATTCTATTATTTTTTTTAAATCGCATTTACCTGCACTGAAATACAATAAAAAAATATACTTTGATGCGTCGGTCACTAGTAATGTAACTTAATATCCAATTAGCATATTTGTTGAGTCATACATATCTTCGCAGGTGTTAATGCTCCTAAGGACTGCCCCTATAGGGTTAATGACTACTACTGTAACCACAACGGTCATATTTCTTTTTACCTTTTTATAACTAGCCTTCCATAAGATATGGTGAACACCTTGCCTTACATCTAAAGAGACGGTGATGTTGTTATTCGGAAAGATTTCCCCAATTATGATATATAAATACAGTCGCCCACGTCGTACATGTGATATTTTTTGTATATTTACATCAATGCAATTACAATCTCCTTTCTAATGGCTCATCATAAGTGTGGCGGCGACCCCGAATACAAATTATGGGAACGAATAATTTTGTATATGAAGGATGACGACCGACAATAATGTAGTAACACCTACACGGCTTTTCGACGAATCGAACTGTACCTAAACCACTTCACTGACAGCATTTTGTACACTGAAAGGAGAGTCGAGTAGTATTATTCTCATTATGCATCTTATCTTCGTCGTAAAGTTATATTGCATTCTTTTTCTTGCAGTCGATTTAAGAATATTGTTACCTTCATTAGGAATTTAAATAATATTTGCACAAAACAATTTACAAGATGCTAAAATTTTGCATCTTTTGTCTGAAAAATCGAAAGTTGAGTAACAGTAACACCGTTTAAAATTGAAACAATCATGTCAGTGTGACGATGAGTGGAATTACTTTTTTTTTGTCTGGATTTAAAAGCTTTGACCAGACTGAGTCATATATATGCAAGATCTTTGTTGTGCTTCTCAGAAAAACAAGGGCCAAGTTACTGTGGGAAAGATATTTAACGAATGCCGTTGGTCTAATTTCTCCTGTCCTGCTTGTAAATGGTGACGCCAACGTATAATTATCTGCTATTCCAAGCAAACTTAAATAGGTTGAATGTTAAAATTCTATAGGAAATATTAATATTATTGTCAATATACGTTATGACATTTAGCTTTAATCAAAACGACTTTCGTTTTTTTTTTTTAAGTACCTTCTCTATAGGTAGACTTATTATTTTCAGTAACATACATAGAATATAAGACAATCGAATAGAATGATGACGAATAATGTGTCTGAAAGTACGCGTTAGAGTATGACCAATTTTGACCTCAATGATTAATGAGGACCGTTATTCTTAAGCCAGTTAGTTATTACTGTGTTAACTTTTGAAATACGTGAGTATCTCCACCTTCCACTTATTTGTCGTAATTCGTGGTAAAAAGACAGACAAAAAAAACCCAATGTGTTCTCCATCTTCCTGATTACAGTTTGAATAGCCAAACGCTTAGATGTATCCCAGGAAGTCCATTTATAGGTGCTATTTTGATAAATTGTTTAGATTGTGTTGGACTCGTGGCTGTCGGATCAGGTTTCTGTGAGAGCACCATTTACGGCATAGGATTAATTCACCGTGGTCATTGCTTGAATCACGGATACACTTTGAAACATTTTCTTGTTATGTATGCTTGTTTTTATTTCGAATACAATCGACTATTCTACGGTCTAACTAAATTAGTGTGGTTGCCATTTTAGGTTTGAAATTTATTTAGTTCTGTATAATATCTATAGGTACGTGGACGTGATGAGCGCTCATTTGATTGTCTAGATGTATATTATTGAAATTAATGTTTGCCATTTTGTTATTATTATTTTTACTTGTACCTACTTATTGACAATACTCTAATAAAACATTAATCTTTATTTTCTTCTTTTATTTCTCAATGTGCACGTAAGGTGTCGATTTTTATCAAAAAGCTGTCTGTAAGAAATTACTTGAAGTAGTAAAACCGCCTTTGCATACATGCAAATGCTATTTGTACTTTTTTTTCTTATTTATGTGGAATAAACTATGTTCTTTTCTATTCTTTTCTAAAAATATATATTTCTAACTTGGAATTTATGTAAATGTAAGTAGAATCAGACCAAAACATTGAGTAAAGATGACATTAACGCTGACAATCACACCGCGGAAAGTCAATTTTCCAGGTAAACAAACCAATAAGGCAATTGCAAAATATTCAAGCGTTATTATATTCAAACAGCATCGAGGTTGTCTTCAATACCAGTCGGGTTGTCGTCCCGTGGTTTCTTAACAGCGAGAGACAAAGAGACGTGAGGCAATGTCTCGTTAGAGCGGCCCAGCGACTGATTCTTCTTTTCGTTAGTCTATGCGGCCCAGTAATGAGCCATTTGGGTCATTGGACCTCGCCGTTTGTCGGTTAGTCGACGCCGCACTCGCCTCCGGTGCTATTATTTTTTTGCAAGCACCTCTACGTGCCACCAATTTGTGCTACGCCATTGATACAATGTTTTATACCTCATTGTAAAAACATTAAGGTGTGCATAAATAATTCCGTTGGCCGCCGTTTTGGCGCAAGAAAAGCTAACGGAAAAGCTTCTAACGGTTCCCGCAAAGGAAAGGTACTGTCTGTCTGAATCAGACGTTGAGCAGGTCATTTCTCATAATTTAATTGATATGTTGTGCAATATTTTTATTATATTAATTCTACCTCGTCATATTTTTTAATAAATATCTATCTATCTATATCTATGTTTTATGCTATCTTTTTGTACTATGAAGAATGTTTGATTAAGAGTAGGTAGAACATTTTTAACCATTGATTTATTCGTAAAAAGATATACAATCTAATAATTTTAGGCAATATTTATACTTAAAATCTAAGCCATTTAAATATATTTAGATATTTTCATTAGAAAGCACCTCCGGCGTTGATATGTCCATATAAACATGTAGTAAATATTTAATACAATCAATCTATTTATGTAAAATACATGTATGATATATATATGTATGTAATATCTATATTTGAATATACATAATCCTGGTGTAGGAGCTGCTGGGTAAAAGTTATTCTGAGCTTATATCCCTAAGTATAAAATCACTCAAGCGAGTAATTATTGACAGTGACACACTTCGCCATTGAAATATCAATAATATCTTTGTTATAATAAATAACATTTAAAAAATAGACGGTATTTAATACATCACTTTTTGATATTGATTTAAGTGCTTTACAAACGTTTTTATTACAAATAATATAATGACAATACTAGCAGTATAATGTCTTGAATTGTTAAGAATTTGCTGAAATCTTTCTTATTTTTCTCAAGCCATTTATTTACCTAGTATAACTTTTAGTTTAAATATATTTCTTTTAGGGACCGTCGTGGCCCAGTGGCATAAGGGTGTGACTGTAACGTGATGGTTGTTGAGTCGATCCCTCTTCAAGGGAATGAATTATTATTTTGATTGAATTGAATTAATATTTTTATTTCTTCGCTCTAGCACCAACGCAAGCCGTTGAGTTCCGCCACCTTAACACGCAACGCCTCGAAAAATGCGTCGGAAAATGTAGAACGAAGTGTCTTAACAACTAGGTTCCCTTTGCGTACCGTGCTGTGTTTGGAATACAGCGTAAAGCTAATTTAATTTATTTTAATCTACGCGTAGTTAAAACAACAGCAATAACAAAATAGATATTATATTAAATGTCAATGTTCCAATACATTCATTTTTAAGCTTTGTAGTATACGAAGCTTTTTTTTTTAAATTACACCTGTATTAGTATGTTCCACTAAGTACTATATAAACATATATTTTGAATCGCAAATTAACAATAAATGCACTAAACCAAATCAAAATTATAAGTATGTAAAATTAAAAAATGAAAAATATATATTTTTTATCATAATTTCTTCTGCAAATTTGGAAAAAAATATATTTAAAGATAAGTTGATAATTAATTAAACATAAAAAACAACCTTCGTTATTTCAACAGCGTCAATATTCATCAAAAGGCATCAGACATGTTGTTCAGCCGCGTATGTGCCATCAAGTTACATCAAGAAACGCTTACAATACGAGGTGTCGCATTCATTTATGATATGACCGAGAACATCGACGGTCCGAAAGTTAAATTGAAAAAAAAGGAAATATCGCAAATTTCTTTAATTGCTGCTGTTGATTTACTGACAAGGATTAGTTTCGAGGCTTTGAGGCTGGTCGTGGCGCAGTGGCACAAAGTGTGACTGTAAAACCGACTGGTTGTGGGTTCGATCCCCACTCGAGGAGATGAAATATTTACTTAAATGTATATTTCCATTCCTTCGCTCTGCTGTCGAGGGAAAAGCGCGGCGTTGAGTTCTGCCACTCAACACGCAATGCCTCCAAAATTCGGCAGAAAGTGGGGAACGGAGTGTCTTATGACACTAGGTTCCCTCTGCCTACCCTGCTGTGTGCGGGATATAGCGTGAAGCTGATTATTTTCGATTACAAATACGTTTATACAACGCATAAATAACATTTATGTTTTTTTGAAATTTTGAGAAAATATAATCAAAACTACATTTCGTAGTAATTCAAAAGAGCTATCAAAAAAACATTTGCGATTTTTCACTTTCGATACTTCACCTAGGTACCGTCGACATATTAATCGTTGACCGGATTAATTTAAAGCTCTGTTTCTCAGTAACAAAACGTAGGCAGTCATTATTTATGTCGCCGTCCTCTCGGGCTATCAATTTGAATTGTTTTTATGTATTTAACTTTCAACTTTCACTCGTTTTTAGGAACTTAGCACTTCTCGATATTGACGAGCTTAGTCATATAATTTTTAAAAACTTGTATGAGTATTGATATTATCAAAATATATTGTAATAGGTTCCCAGGCAATTGGTTATTGTTTAAAGGAATAAATAAAATATTTTCCTTAACACGTTGGTTGACCTTTAAATATTTGTCAATAAAAACTTAATCTGCACTTTATAGGTGAAAAGGATATTTTTGTTTTTTTTTAAACGATATCATTTCCAAAAAGTAGGAGGTTCTATATTCGACAATTATATTTTTTTGTCTTTCGATTTTTTCGTCATTTGTTAACAGTTTTTTTGAAATAATGTACTTCCGTGCCAGCTAAGAAAAAATAACATTAACTGATAACTACTAAATATACCGTACAAAAGTTGATTGAAAAATAACTACGTTGGCATGATGGACTTTAAAAATAACAGATTTTAAATAGTATAATTTATATTTTTTTTATTTTCTTCACTTTGAAATGATAAAGGAGTATTATTTTCTACATTTTAGTTTTTGTTTAAGTTGGGACATATGTACAGTTTAGAAGTCTGGTTTTTAATTTGTTATTATTTAAACTATTTAAGATTATTTTTTAAAAAGAAAAACTTAAAATGTTTTCCTTAACACGTCAACCTTTAAATATTGTTTCTATAAAAACCTAATCTGCACATTTAGATAATATGCAAAGGATTTAAATGTTTTCCATTTTCTACGCTTTATATGGTGGAAAATTCAAGAAAAATATATTTTTTTTGTCACATAATATAATCGTAATGGTCGTAAAACCATGAAATTTAGTTAGCAAAGTATTTATGATTTCTTTATTAATATTTGTATACTTTGTATGTTTTTTTTTCTTTAAATGGTATGTGAACCTAAATTATTATTTTTTACAGTGACACAGATACATAAAATTATATGAACATGCAGTTGCGTTTCGAAACAAAATCGACCTTCTTTGCCCGACTCGCATAATAATTATATGATTTCTTTTTAATTGAACTCCTATACATTTAATTCTAGATACATACTTAATTAGTTGTATAAAAAAACTAAATGTGTATTTTTTTTTGTTTCAGGTAAGACCCACATCTAACTAGGTACTTATCTATGTATGTATGAGTTCTTCTAAAGAAATGTTTTGGTGAGGTTTTCGGTATTGTTTGTATTGTTTAATGTTACACTTACGTATTATTTAGGTGTGATTTTAAAAGATTTTTAGTATTACGGCACGTTTTCCTTTGTTATAGATTGTATGAAGCATATGCATACTTTAGCTTTGCTTCATTATAATATTTTTCTAATTCAAATATATACCCATGTAAATAAATAATGATAACCCACTTGTTGTCTAATAAGACACACAAAACGGGCAACGTAGTGTTTAGTTAGCGCTGGTAGGGTGCAGGCGGCACTCGAACCGGCTTACCGCGGCGTGACAGCGAAGGTCGCGGCGCTGCGTGGTAGTGAGAGGTGGTGGGGTCCTCGTGCGTTACCTCCCCGGGCCCGTGGTCCGCTCAGTCGCAGCGGTGCACGCACGCCGCACGCAGTTCTCGCGCGCGCTACGAGAAGGTATATGCATACATCGAGACGCGGCTGTCACTCGACATATGCACTCGCTTCCGGTGGCCGCTCTCCTTCGACTTGCGAGTCGCCCTATGTTCTCCATTTACATCCATGTAATTGAAGTTTTAATTGCTGTTTTAGTCAATCGGGATGTGTGACCGCCGCCACCGGTCGCTGGCGTGTCGTATGTGTACGTAAAGTGATCGTTTTGTGAAGTTTTCCCAAAGTGCACTCGAACGGAAATGAAATGTGTTCGACGATGAAATATTTGTTACACTCACTTTTTTTTTTTGTTCGTTATTTATTATGTTAATTACGTTCACAAATGAGATATTATGTTCTTATCGCAACCTAATAATAGACGCGATATTGATGTATCACACCCAAGAATTAATTGTTTACTATTCGTTCAAATTAAATATTTCTATTCAAGTAACTAGTACATTATATACATAATTATTTATTTTAAATGACGGCTGCATATATACTTGAAATGTAATTTATTTTAAAGTTTACTTTTGTTAAGTCCCACGTATTTGTAGGTCATTCGTCAAAGTAATATTTATATTGATCTCGTAAGATATTTACAGCTGAAGCGGGACACGCGAGGATGTCTCGGTTGTGGGCCATATGGCAGCCCCGCCACTAACCATATTAGGGACGTCACCAAGGCGACACTTGTTGCACTTATACGGTATAAAATGCTCCACATTACAAATTAATAAACGAATAAAGAATCTTATCAATATTTATACAGTGATTAAGATTAGTTAATGTTGTTAATAGTCTCTTAATCTTAAACTCTTCGATTACGCTTTATTTACGTATAAGGGAGGAATAGTCTTATAGTTTCAATTATGCAAGATGCCAGTTGAACTGGGCGGTTCGTTGACCAGAGCGTTGTCCCGCCACGCTGACGCCCACTGCGAAGGTCGCGGCCCACACCCGACACAGCCTGACATGACAATACACTAAAACAAACAATATAACACCAGTCGGTAACAGTCACGCTTCCCCTACAGCGGCACCGTTAACTTCATTGCACCCATTCATTATTTCATCGTCGAACACATTTTAAACTTGCGCCTCGTTACAGGTAGAGCCGATATGTGTTCAGTGATCTCGTTGCTAAAGTAAATAATATTATAAACGAAATTAATTGTAACAAGTGGAAAATTTGATCTCAAAATGGTGACTTCGAGAATACCGGCTTATTCTCTAAATTCGGAGTTCAACAGGGAGTTCAGAAGTTTCCGCATAACTCGAGCCACGCCACGTTCGACGTTGTATGCGCCCGCCATCGTGCCAATACACGAATACCCGAGGGTCAGCGTGCACGAGAGACGAGAGGCTCTTAAGGCCGCGCTGGCGAAGGCGTGGTCGTCCAAAAGTAGTGAGAGGATGAAACACGACACCTGGTCGGTTCCTAACGAACAGAGCAGGGCGGCCATAACGGCTGCAGATTTTGTAGACAAAACACACTACAAATCTAATGTAAAAGGCGAGGAAGTCTCTCGAGTTGCACTCGTCAGAAACGAATTTGAAAGCAAAGATATAGAACGCTCACAAAAATTAGACAAACTCGATAACAATCAACCCGCTAGTTTTACCTACGGAAGACTTAACGGGAATTACAGCAGTGCAAATAGCTTAAGCATACAAGAATCTCTCAAAAAGAACTGTGATAAAGGTTTTCACAATAACGACACGAGCTATAATGATTACCTTAATAATGTTCCTAAATCGAAAACAACTAGTTTTGAAAATAATTTTCTAAGACAAAATTTGGATGAACGTTTCAACAAACGCAACGGACTCGATGTCTCGTCGAAACGCATCGATAGGGATATTAACTTAAATAGCGTCGAATACAGCAGTGTAAACGGTGACAGTTATGAGTCTTTGAAGTATTCGCGTATCGCCAATGGGACTGAATCGGTGCAATTCAAGAGTTACGGTAAAGCTGACACCGTTATGAGTAAATTGCTTAGCACAGATAGTTCAAAAAGCGTGACATCCTCCAACGGAGAGAAACTGAATGGTTATAGTAAGGAGCCACAAAGACCGCTCACCAGCGGTCCCAAGTCCGTCGTAGATCAGAGACTGGCAGAGAGGTTGGAAGTGAAGGTTGCAGAATTACCAGCATTATACCTGGGCGTCGACTCCTGGACGCCGAAGTCCGCCGCATTCCAGAAGAGTATGCGCGAACACGAGTGGAGCGTATCGTATGTACTAAATGCTGTAACATTTTCAATTCCTTTAAAAATAATACTAACAATTACATATCCTACTCACTTTTTCCTTATATTTATAGTATTCGTGTGTTAAGGAGCTTGATTTATGTGTATAGAACGAGTCTATATAGCATTAAAGCTGCGCTTCGCCGATACGTAAATAGAAAAAAAAATAAGCGAAACCCGCCGAGCTCACAGCCGGCAGTTGGAGTGCATCGACTTGGCTACTGGTTTAGAGTGCGATATAAGCGCATTTACTCTTGTGTTTCGCAAACCAACGCAACCTATCATTTATCTACTTACGTTGTCGCACTTACATAGGTTATTATGATATTTAAATACATACTAAGAGGTACTCGGTATGTAAAATGTATGTACCTGATCCTATTGAAATACCACTTGCACGCATATTTTTTGCGAAATATATGTAAAATTGAATTTTAGTTAGAAATTTGAGTTCTGCCACTCAACACGCAATGCCTCCAGAATTTCGGCAGAAAGTGGGGAACGGAGTGTCTTAACACTAGGTTCCCTCTGCCTACCCTGCTGTGTGCGGGATACAGCGTGAAGCTGATGATGTAAAATAGAATTTTTGAGTACGGTCGGTACGGAGGTTTATCTTCCAATGATAATTAGTAATTTGAATATATCTATCTATGACTTTCATTATATCGTATAATTACCACCCATGAAAAATAATTTTTATAACAATAATAACACAATTCGTCACCACTTTTCGTATTGGGTGGGTTTATTGTATATCATGTATAGCTCAAAAAGCAATAATAAGCAAGCGTTCACATGTCCGTGGGCGCTCTCTTGGCTATATAACTTACAAGATTCGTCTCGATAGCATTTTAGTGAATGTTTCAAGGTCTCGTCCTGGTTTATACACTCGCAAAGGATTTGTCAACCTGGTTAACTTTATTACGTAATTTATTTTTGTCTTTAAATGTTGTCGTCGACTGAGAACATTTTACTCCTTTCTTTTTTATGTTATCTATAAACGTTTCTGGTGTAAAACTCGAAAACATTTCACCATTTACACCCGCATTTGAATAAAAAACTGTGTGACAGATATTATGTTAACGATGGCACAGAAAAAGGAAAGTGATTTCACAACTTTGTGATAATAAAATATATAATACTATGCTTATAACTGTTACCACTAACTAAAAGAAACTTACGTGTCGGCAAACAGAAGTCATGATTTAGTGATTTAACGAAATGCTTTTCATGTAAAGAAAGCACTAATTGCCTTCTATTTTTTTATATTAAAAGATGAATTACCACGTATCGTACATGAGGTAGGATATCGGTGCATTTATCGTTCTTAGTGTGTAATAACTTTCACCAAACACGATAAACGTGTTACGTAGTGTTGTACGGGTTGCGGTGTACGCTTGTGTCAACAACAGCGGTAGCATTAGCTGTCACTCCGCGTACATCCGACGAGTGTCTCTGGCTGTCGGTAGTAACGCAGCGTGATCAGCTTTCACTGCGGAGTGGTCCCGCGTCCCGCACGCCTGCCCGTCCCTGTACTGTCCGCTGTACGCGTGCGCCATGTTGCCCGCCACGCCAGATCTGTGTTGCTGATGTAACAGTACCGGAGCCAGTCTGTCCCGCCGCACCAACCTCACTCGTCACTTTTAACTTGGACGACGCGACAAACTGGTGATCGTGAGACGCTCAATCTTCTTATCTTGCTTTAGGTAATATATTCCACTTACGGCGATCATACATCGCATATCTGAACGGTGTTCGTTAAAGTGCAATTTTACTGTTGATTCAATTAATAACATTATTATGGTAATTGAAATTGATTTATTCAGTGGTTTTTTTTCTTTGTAATGGGAAAGCTACTCTTGTCATTGACCCGAGCGCGCGGGCGGCTGTGCAGTGTTGACACGGTTCATAGTAATCGCTCATCCGGCGTGGCCTTGTCAACTTACCTGCCGCTCAAACGGCCTGCATATTTTTAAACGTCTCTATAATATTTACAATATATTAATGTAAGACAGTAAAGCCTTATGGTGTGTCCACAGCAATAAATGTTTGAAGTCTGAACTTTGAATGCTCTCCCGTATAATAAAAATATAACATCTTTCAATACTGTATATAATTGGAACTTACAAAAAATCGTACGTGCCCTTATTTAGTATATTTTTTAATAAATAGTAAATTAATATAATTCTTTACGCTAAGAATCCTTGACCAGTTCGTTTCGCATTGAAGACCGTGGCTTTCAATTTCGCAATAGCCCGCACTGCACTGACTCCGATCGATTATGGTCATTGTGCCAAAAGCGTTCCATTCTCATCGCAACAAGCAAGACCTCGTTGACCTCTATACAAAATATTTAAATATATATATTTTTTCAATGTTAATTAAAGCGTTTCATTAGAAACTCAGGAAATAAAATCAAATCACCTTCACTCTACATCCCGCATATAGCAAGGTAGACATAGGGAACTTAGTGTTAAGACACACCGTTCCCCACTTTACCCCAAGAACTCGGAACGGAACTCGAAATAATTCTGTTAAAATAATTATATGCTAAATGTTACATCAGGAAATATCAGTGCCACTGTAAATAGAAACAAGATGATTCAATCCGATACACGTGTTAAGAGCAGCAGCTAAATAAAGAACCGTTGTACGAATACCGTATATGTTTGAACGTTGACCACGCCGTTCCAAGTTTTCTCCGATATAAATTTCTAGTTAAACTAATTTGATTATCAATTTTAATGCGCTCGTCGTAGGTACTGTTAATTAGTGTTGTTCTACTTTCAAATGTAAACTTAATCTTAAACGAGTCTTTTATATAATTGTTAAATATCCACGTCAAAATATTACGCATAAAATGTCTTAATGCAGTTGTTCTTGGTGCTGTCGACACGTTGGTATATTAATTGACTCCCCAAATGTTTGGCAAAAACAAACTCAAATATTTGCTTTTGAGGCCAGCCATGGCGCAGGGGCACAAACGCGTGTGTGACTAAATGCGGCTGGTTGTGGGTTCGATCTTTATTCGATGAAATGAAATATTGAATATTTTTTATTTCTTCGCTCTAATGTCGACGTAAAGCGCGGCGTTGACTTCCGCCACTCAACACGCAATGCTTCCAGAATCGGCGGAAAATTACGAACGGAGTGTCTTAACACACACCTTTTCAAATCAAGAGCAAAATTCAGAAAATTTTAAAATATCATAGAAACGCGTATATTTTAAATATTTTTAACATCTATTTAAACTAAAATCATATGAATGTCGAGTGCCATTTAAAAACCACAACCTTCGCGTACACATCCGTTGAAATATAAAATCAAAAATATATTCGTAGCTAACAAGTTGTTTTATACGTAAAATGAATTTAAATTATTTGACAAAAACTTAGTTAAATTTATATTTTCGTTTTAAAACGTATTTTAGCTGCTTACATTCTAGAAGCTAACCACAATTTGAATTATAATATCACTGATGTCCATCGAAAGTGAATGTTCCGGTGTTTGTCATCGTTGAATTGTGTGACGTGTTCGCCTTTGTTAAACATCGACACCTTAGCTTCTTCTTGGCCTATTAGTTAAACTACTGATAAAACATCATTACTCATTTATTACTAAGGATTTCAAATTGAAATCGAAATAATACTATTATTACATAAGTAGTAATAATGCCATATTATTTACGAAATATTAAAAATATTTTGTAATATAATAAGGTGACACGCTAGTATGTATATCTAGTACGTAAATTGTTCCATATTCAATGAATTAATTTTACGTTTATTTTAATTTTAATTGGACTTCCCAAGGTCCGAAAATATAAAATGTAATACAATTATTTATGTACTTTGCCTGTTATTTTTACGATAATATGTTTAGTTATTTGGATTTTCCGTGTTATTGTTGTAACCGCCAATACAATTAAATATGTAATCAATATAAAAATTAGCACATCACACATTTTCCGCTTGTTTATGCTTCTTTCAATTAGAAAAAGAAATTTTTATATAAATATTTATTTGTCGTCGTTTATGTAACGCAAGAGCGCACAAGGTCCGCGAGATGTTCAAGTTCAACTTGTCGTCGTGCTGAAGTAGTGACTTTCGCAGCCACTGACGGACCCACCCGCGCTCGTGTGCCCTCGCTCGCTTACGGTAGCTGAGGCCACCTGCCAACACCAATATGTGCTTGCAGGTGTTAAGAGCGATATGTTATTATAATTTGTATTTCTTTTATGTATGTATATTCGTACATATGTGTATGTCGTGAATATTGGTTGATTCGTATTCAAAAAATCTTGAAAGTGAAAACTTCTCATTATTACAGTTAAAATAGAAATAAAAAGGAGATTATATGTTATCTATTCCATACGTATTGTTATTTTATTGTTTGTGCTTAGCTTTTTATAAATATAATTAAATTCAAAATAACATACAATGCTCACAATAAATTTGACGTCTCATTGTGTATTATATTCGTCTGCCCTTTTTTACATTTGCATACATATTTACGTTTTTAAGCGTATTGAATTTATCTCGTTGCCGGCCCACGTAAACCAATTACACAGTAAATAATGCTATTAGGACTTACATGTGGACAGCTATCTTTTCTTTAGTCGCTTATATCTGTGCCTTGTAAACAGTCGTCATCCAACCATGAGTGACTTTACGCCGTCTGTAAATCGAAAAACATAACATCAATTAATACAGGAAAATTATGATAGAAATAAATTGTGAGTTAGCAAATCCTTTTTTAAGGTCCCGGATTTATTGGTAAGAAGAGAATAAGCTTTAACAGTGACTTCAGCTACGATAATGACATTTGTACGTCTTATTTTAGAACGAATGAGTAGCAAAAAGTGAATACTTAATAAAAAAAAGTATGAAGAGACGTGTCTTTTGGTTGTTACAATGTAAAAAAGCAATAAGTATACAGATTGCATAACGTTAACTTTAGCTCGTTTATGGTGCGCGAGCGACGTCTGCCGGAGTGTCGGCAGTCATTCCGCGTACGCAGCGCGTGTCGGGTCGTCCCCCGCGATGACATCACAAACAGCTCTGTTACTATGTCCATCTTTTCGCGAATTTTCACTGTTACAAAGCTGCACTGTAATATGCAATTTACATATTATTTAATGGTCAAACGTTTTGCAATTAATTAATAAATTAATTCAAAAGCTTATTTTCGCAAAAAGTAAATTAACCTTTAAACTACTTTTGTTAGTGTTTCTATGAAATTCACAAATTAAAGGTGTAGGCACGGGACGACAACGTTGGGCTGTGGTCAGGGCGCTGCTGCGTGCTTGTTGTTTGCCAGCGCCTGACAGCCTGAGCCAATTAATTGGTCCACACTCAGCTTATGCGGAACGATCTCCTACGTTAGTAACAATAGCTCCTTGACACTAAAACCTCACCTTAACATTTCTTTATATACTGAACATTATTACCGCTGTTCCCGACCACTAACCCTATAGCCTACTGATCGCTGATTTCGCAGCTCGGAGCACTCGTGGAGGCGGCGAAATGATCGATCTAAACGATCTCATCATCGGCGTTCGCCTACGTCACATCGACGAAGGAGACATCATCGCGACGAGTCTTCGCCACGTTCACCTCCTCAACAGGTGAGTCTCACCGGTTCTAATTTATTTATTTATGCGGATGTATGAAAGGATTATGTATATTATTTTAAACCCAACGCTCCATCATTTATCCGATATAAGTGTTCACCCGAGAATCTGAATAAAACTGAATATTAGCGACGTAACGTTAATTTTAGGTAAAACATTGAATACAAAACGTAAGAAAGTCAACATGCGGGAACAACGTTCCTGTAGCAAACATGCGGGACTGGTTTGGCATGCGGTTGCGCTTGCGCATGCGCCTTCGTCCGTGAAGACGTGCGCGAGAGACGGCGACCTCTTCGCGCTTGCGGGCGCAAGCGCGAAGATTTAGTTCTATTTGTGTTCGCCTTCGTCACTCGGTACGCCTTCAGTCAGTCGCAAAGCTCAGCCGGCCGCCCAACGCGTCTTCGCACTGAAACTCTAGTCGTCCGCGCTGCGGGCGGCCAGTGCGCGCCAT
>DWLH01000188.1:0-28960 GCA_018249795.1 Heliconius telesiphe telesiphe | reverse complement strand
ATCAAGATACCTCAACAGTTTAGACGTAGGATTTTTTTTTCATTTCACGATGTTTATCCATACCTGTATTTCGTGTGACGCAGTTACGCATAGATACCAATAACGTAAACACATACTACTACAAAAAGGTACTACTTTGAACTTTGCCGCCAATTCCTACGACTCGATTTCGGAATGATGCGTATGCGGCGGTTTCCCTTTGATAGGTTTATGTGTGCGTGCGTCGTTCTTGACAAATGACGTTTTATATTACAACAATAATTTTATTATTTATTTTGTTTGAAAAAATCACTTTCAATTTTTGGGGATTTTTTTTTTTAAATTGTATTATGCTATTATAGAGTAGTTAAAACTGCGATTTAATTTAAAGTGGTGCTGACACTTCCACCCTGTATATAACATTTGCAAATAATGTGATCAAAGTAATTTATACTTTATATCTGGAGAAAAGTCGTTGAGCAGTAATAGATGTATAAAAAAATATGTCTTTATAATTTAATTCAATTCTAATTAAACTAACTTGAATTGGTAATAAATAATGTGTTCTATTTACAGAACAAATTATTTATTACCAAATACAATATTTACAATATTTTATTGTAAACATGATTTCTGTTTTAACAGAAATCATGATTACAATAAAATATAAATTTAAAGAAACCTTCCGAATTTAAAAATAAGCTCGATTTTTTAATTTCGTGTTGTATTTTACAAATCAATCACTTTCTTTTGATACCTATTTAGATGGGTTGTGCAAAAATGTATAATTCGCCATTTTGTAACGGCGGCCATTTTGTATTATTAACAACATTAATTATATGTAATTTAATTTTCATCAGAACTATTTCAGTTCACCTAATCCAAATTTCAGCTCAATCGGACGCTAGGAAGTGGGTGAAATTGAAGTTGCAAGACATTCACATACTAACACACACGGCAAGTTAAATTGACAATTAACATTTAATGCAAGTTAATATAGACAATTAATAATTTTGACATATTACAAAAAAAATATTTTGACAGCTGAAAACAGCTGTCAAAATAAATTATAGATATAAAATATTTATATGAAAAAAAATTTTTTTATAAGATATTTGTTTTTTTACTGAGAAAATCTATTTAAAGTAAATAAGTATTTTTGTTATACTAAAATAATAATTTTCTTTGTAATTATATAATTATGAAACCAAACTGATAGCTTGCAAGTTATAGACGTGATTTCACTGTATATTTATATTTTATTTTTCCTACAAAACTGCATTAAACACTAAGATGAAAACTAATTTACTTTAGGCTTTAAGTTATTATTATGTTAAAAACTTAAAATTAAATTATTTCAATTCAGTTTTCAAGAATTTAAGTAAATTGACTGAGACTGCAATTGCTCAATGCTAATACTAAACGCATAAAAACTGAAAAAGGCATACTCGTCGCCCCAGACTCTAAGCTACTACTAAGCCGAAATTAATGTATTTCGTCCAGACAGACAAAAAAATGAGCTGAGTTGTTTTTCAGTTTCTTTTATTGATATATTCAAGGACTCTTTGATATTTTTTTTAAGTTTATCTTGTAAAAGATCGATAAGAAAGTAAAATTCTCTAATAATTAAAAGATTTGGTCAATTGTTGAAAGTCAATTGTTATTTTTTTATATTTTCATTTCTTCGTTCTGGTGTCGATGCACTTCGCAACGCCTAAAGCAAGAATTCAGCGGAAAATGCTTTGCCTCGACACCAGAGCGAAGAAATGGAAATATAAATTTAAAAAATATTTCATTTCCTCGAGTGGGGATCGAACCCACAACCAGTCGCATTTACAATGACACTTTGTGCCACGACCTGCCTCTTTTAAAGAGCTTTTAACTTCCGTGATTAATAAAAAAAATATGTTGGAGCCATGCATGTATGCATGCATAAGTGTCTCATACAAAATTACTTTAAAAAATTATTGAAAAGTCGAGATATATGAAGTACTTTGGCGCTAGTTTTATTTTACATGTGGTGAAATTGAAAAAAAATATATATATACGATAAATATATATTTCTTAATCAACTCGGTACGTTAGGACCACAAATTAAAACCTGTGTGTACTTTGTCCAATACCTGTAGTATGTCCAATGAAATTATCTGACATAGTACTTATATAAAAAATAAGAATATACTTAAAATGTAAGCATAATACAATCAAATCGATTGATTTACTTAATATATTTTTCTTGCAGTAAAATGTAATTAATAGTAAAACGTCAATATTCAACCCATATTAATAATGTATTTTCAAAATGTTAAGATTTAATATTTACTGGTTTGATCTATGCGTAGACGTCTGGGTATATCAGTCACCTTACTGTTTTGTCAGTCAGTCAGTTACAGTCTTATTATATATGCAGATATAAGAAAAGCTAATAATATATTCATACGATGTTTGAACCTTACAAAGATGGCCAGTGCTCGACTGGCACGAGTGTTTGGCTTGATTATTGGACCATTCAAATTTTGTCTTTTGAATGAAAAATATAGGTAGGTAACAATTTAAATTCAACCCATCTGAATATCTGCTTGAATAATGCCACAGTTGACTCGCAAATTCGACGGCATATCTTACTTGTTTCGGTTTTGAGGCTATGCAGAAACTATCGGATATGACGTTCTATATTCGAATAATAACAAGTATTTGAGGCTCTGTCGTTTGAGATGCTGTATTTACATAAATCTTTAATAAGTTTTCAAATTTAATAAAATAATTGTAAGTTTCTATTTTTAGTTGTTGTTTTGTCTGTGTTATACATATGTGAATATTTATTTACATAAACTCTTATATATAAATAACAATATTTCTTTCATACTTAAATATTAATATATTTTCTATTGAAATCGAACCTGTAACATTCACACATATCTACATACAAATACATGTGAAAGTTATAGGTTTAGTTAATTATCATATAATTATTTGATGTTGAATTTGAATTTGAATTTATTTTTTACAACAATTTTTGGAAACAATTTTATTATATAAACGAAACTCATATAATTAGTACATAATTATAAATTTTTATAGTTCAACGATGTTGAATGTTGAAAGTTTATCCTCAACTTTTTAATTATACGTTCAATATCGTCAGTATGACGAGGTCAAAATAATACGAATGAGATTCAACATTGGCATTTGTCAAGTATTTCAATTGTTTTGCATATTCAGATATCGTCGTATCGTAGTCGACGGTCTGAAATAAGGGCAAACGTATTTTACTTAGAGTCAGTGGTTGCCTCGGGAAAGGAATGTATTTGAAGAAATATCATATTATAACTTAATAGGCAATTGTGGTTATAAAAAAATATAGCATGACAATTTGCGCTCTTGTATAGACATATTATTTATGAAGCGAACGATTATGAAGATATAAGATGGTTGTGGGTTTGATTTAAACGGATCAATTGTATTTATAAGTACAAATACAGTTTCAGAGAAATTTTAGACTTTTAACTACTAAACAATCTTAAACAGTATTTTTGTACACTTTATTTTTCCTGTAAATATATCGTTATTAAAATATTTATGCTTACTCTTAAATCATATATATTAGAGTTTTAAAATACATGTAAAGTTAACTAAGATTCTGTTTTAATGTTTTATTGTTAAGCAAGTAAACAATAATAGATACCTTCGTTGAATGCAAAACACGTAATTTACAAATGTCGCATACACATACGTATCCCGCATACAGCAGGGTAGGCAGAGAGAACCTAGTGTTAAGACACTCCGTTCTCCACTTTCCGCCGAATTCTGGAAGCATGGCGTGCTGAGTGGCGGAACTCAACGCCGCGCTTTGCCTCGACACCAGAGCAAAGAAATGAAAATATAAATGTAACTACAACCAGTCGATTTTACAGTCATACTTTGTGCCTCTGCGCCACGACCGGCCTGCAATAATGTTTTTTTAAGTTTCTTAACATGTTTAAATATTATATATTGTTATTAGTGAGCAAATAGAGAAATAGACGAAGCATGTTTTATTTTATTTTGCTGAAACTTGTATAGTCCAAGAGGACTAAGCTGAGCTTTACATTTGTGTGAATGATTGATAAAAGTAGAGCCAGAAAAAAGCTTTTGAAAATAAAGTTTATTGTTAGAGATGAATAAAAAAAAACCAAACAAAAAATATATATCAATTCTTTTTTCTATACCTGACATTGCATCGCCAACATTTTCAGAAAAATATGCGCCGCGCTCGCTTGCCGACCTCACACATACACTATATACGGACAGTTGATCACTCACACAAACATATAGCTCAACTTAGACATCGCCGATGGTATGTCATTACTTATAATTTATGTTCAATAATTACCTACATAATATACTTATGCTACAAATAAAAGGATAGTAGAAGATACAAATCCAAGTGAACAAATATTATTTTAAACAGATTTTTGTTGCCTATATTGAAATGCCAATAATCACTTTTTTCTAGTATTTAAAGAGCTTTGTGGACGATAGTAATTTAATAAAGATAGATATAAAATACTTTTTTATTTCCCTTTATATTTAGTTATTTTCCTTTTCTCTACTCTTTATCGAACCTGTTTTTAGTTTTAGTGTATTCTTATTATATTTATCAGTAATCAATGACTCAACAACAAAATCAAATGCCACGACTGCACCATATCAAGGTTGAAATGTTTTTCACAAGTTCGTACAGAGAAAAATATAATCGAGATATAATCTAGTTAGGCATTGTCCCTGGTCTGATTAGATTGACATTGGAGTCCGCCACCGCCTTTGTCTATAAGTGCCCGTAAAATACGACGAAACTAAGTAGGTACATATTTTTAATTTATAGTTAGGTGTGTAGAAGCACACTATGACTTGATAAGTTCAAGTTATAGTGTGTAGAAGTCAAAGTTCGAAATAGATACCAAGATTACGCACATAGATTAACCTTATCAGTTGTTTAAAGTTTTACTTCATCAATAATAATATGAAATGATCTAGTTCCTAGTAAATTAATATATATGTAAAAATACTCAAACGTAGTCATTTATTACCATAATTATAGTCTCAATGCGGTGATTTCCTTTTATAATTTTAATATACACATATAGTAATCTACACTTCTATTGTAGTGACATTAAAGAATTAATTTTTTAATTAATATAATTAGGTTTTTTATTGAATATTATTTTTATAAAAATTTGGTTATAATTTAAAAAAAAACTTGGCTCTATGAAACTGAAAAGAACTGAAAAGCCCATTAGTTCATTAGGATTAACAGTAGAAACCATACAATTTAAATTTTTTCCTTGTAAAGATTTAATTGGTTGAATAATAGGTCCCGACTGTTAAGCATAATGAACCATTGGGTTTATTTTTTTTTTTAGTTCTTTTTTACAATTGTATTTAAAATTCACATTTTTTAGTTAGTATTTATTAGTTTCGTGATTAGGAAAGACGGGAAAATTTCGGAATCTTATTATTTTTTCGAGGGAGGTAATATCGTGGATTATGGGAGGATTAGAACTCGTTTTCATAGTCCACTATTAGCAGGCTATTACTTGTCAAAATGTTTTTATTATAGAACAAGAAAACAAAAACAAATATATGTAGTTAGATAATTAAACGTATTATTTATTACAACACAAATAATATGTAAAAAAAATATTTCTACTCGTATTTTGGTTTCGATCTCGTAAATTCTTTAAATCAATCGTACAACTCACTTTATAGCTATATTACCAGCTTTAACTCAAGTAGTATATGCTGTGTTCGGTAGGAAATTGAAATAAATCTCTCTATGCTCCAATAAATTTAGGCTTTATACGGAACAAAACCTCTCGTTATATGTACAATGCTTTATATTTAAGATTTTTTTTTCTCTAATTTAACTTTCCATTACATTTCAAGAAATATTCATTTTAATGCCATCAGGATTACACTAGTGCTATAATATTTTTTTATCGTATCAGTTTCACATTGTTTCCCGCACACAGGAGTGTAGTCAAAGGGAACCTAGTGTTAACCCGAGTGACGGAAATAAATATTTTCATTTCTTCAGTTCTGGTGTGCACACCAGAGCTAAGAAATAAAAATATTAAATATTTCATTTTCTCACAACCCGTCTCATTTATAATCATATACTTGTGCCTCTGCACCACGACTGGCTTCGATGGCTATAATAAATGAATTAACAGAAAAAATAGAAAAACCACATTAATTAATTACCAAATCAAATCTATTGAGTTATATAAATATAAACTTTGACAGGTATTTAGATCATTGGTGGGACATTTCAGAATTTTCGTATTTGAACATCTAACGAGTGTACAAAAGTATAAATACTGATATTTTGTAAGAATTGAATTTAATTTTGAGCCAATTTTTTTGAGACAAATTCAGCTTTAAGTTGTAGAAAATTAGATGTAACTTACTATATTCACCAATTTTCAAATGTGGATTATAACCTTTATTATTCTATTAAGATTTTAATTTCTGTGTCAACGAAATTAATCTTCACGCATTAAGCGTTTGTCTTTACTTTTCGCTTTGTCTTTTCCACTTCTCTTCCACATCCTACTCATTTTAGAAACGTTGCTTGTTAAGTACCAGAACACAACGCCGCGTTTGTGCTACATTGCTCTATCAGACTAATTGATTTATTATTATGGAATAAATTCTATTTTAAATATCTAAACGTTAAATTTATTATAGATAAATGGAGAAAATCTGGGAACCTAGTACTCAGACACTCCGTCCCCATTAAGACACTTCCGTTACCGACTTTCCGCAGAATTTTCAAGGCATTGCGTGTTGAGTTGCAAATCTCAACGCCGCGCTTTGCTTCCTTACCAGAGGAAATGAAAATATTAAATATTATTTTCTCCCGAGTGAGAATACAGTCATATCCTTGTGCCACCGGGTCCCGATGGCCTCGTGCTTTACATGAAATTGAGACCAGTCGTGACGCAGGTGTGGACGTGGTGCACAAGCGTGCGACTGTGAACGCGATAGGTTGTGGATTCGATTCATACTCAAGGAAATGAAATATATATTACTTTCATTTGCTCGCTCTGGTACCGAGAAAAAGCGCTACGTTGAGTTCGATCACTCAACACGTAATGCCTCCAGAATTCGGTAGAAAGTCGGGAACGGAAGTGTCTTAATGCGAACGGAGCCTTGGGCCTTTTAACTTAAAAAAAAAACATAAAAAACTAACATGATTTTTTCTTAAATATCATATGAAACTTTGTTATATTGGATACAGAGATGAATTATTATTTCTTTTTTGTGATGAAAAATACGTCATTCTCATCATCGGTTCATCAATTTTTACAGTTAAATAAAGAAATAAAATAAAATATAAATTACAAATAAAGAAAGAAAAAGTATTAAATAATAGCGTGAAGCCATACATATAACAGAATTCCCTTAATCTTAAGTCGATTTAATATATAATTTTTTTAACTCCTCAACAAATATCTATCAATTGTAAAAGCTATCAAAATTGACTAAACTGCGCACGCAACGGACCAATTATATTATTTAATATCCACACACGATAGAATAAAGTAATGTTTTTAACAGCAATTTAGTAGAGTTACCGTTTAATGTTATTTCAATTATGATGGAAATCGTGTTATTGCATTGGATATTTCATAAAATTCTTTTCATTATTTTTATAGAACCAGGCAGGCCAGTCGTAAGGGTAAAGGCGACAGGTTATAGGTTCGATCCCCACTTAAGGAAATTAATTATTTAATATTTTTATTTCTTCGCTCTGGTTTCAAAGCAAAGCGCGGCGTTGAGGTCCGCCACGCAAGCTTCCAGAATTCGATAGAAAATGGGGAACAGATTTTCTTAACACTACAGCGATACAGATACAGCGTGAAGCTGATTTATTTACTTTATTATTATTAATAGGAGTAAAGGCTATCTACTGTGTAAATTATTAAATGTATTCAATGGAGATATCAATTAAAACCTGAGTTCTTATAATGTTTTTATATTAAATATCATCGCTAATTTCAACAAAATGATTCAAAATTTAATACAAAAAAAAAAGGAATAATAAAACTTTAAATGTGAAACAAAATATATCACGCAGACACGTAGAGAATAGATCAGAAACAGATAGAACGACACCAGAATATCTTTTCGTTTTGAATTCATTCATGGGAAACAATACTCTTCTGAAAATATCACGTATATCTAAAACGAAGTACATGATGCAAGCATTGTGTTCAGAACTGCTTTGAAGAAAACAGTTGTTCGGTGGATATGTTGCGGTAGCATTTTTTTTGTGGTGATCTGAGGACATTAATATATTTATAATTTAAATATAAAATCTGTTTCACGCTGTATCTCGCACACAGCAGGGTAGACAGAGGGAACCTAGTGTTAAGACACTCCGTTCACCACTGTCCGCCAAATTCTGGAGGCATTGCGTGTTGAGCGGCGGAACTCAACGCCGCGCTTTTTCCTCGATACCAGAGCGAAGAAATGAAAATATAAATGTAAATAAGTATTTCATTTCCTCGAGTGAAGATCGAACCCACAACGAGCCAGCTAGCCAACTGTAGAATAGTCACACTTTGTGCCACTGCGCCACGACTGACCTCAATTTATTTATTTATAATTTAAAAACTGTTAAAATGACCATTATTGTAATAATCATACATATCAATAAATATCATTCTCTACCAGTACGCTAACTTATTTAATTTTAAAATGAGATAAAACTCATAGATACAAAAAAAAACTTTTTCATTAAAAAACTCAAGAATATAATCATGTGCCACGTCTTAGACAAGTAGTTGAACGGACAAACAAATCAATTTTAATTTTTCATCATTAAGATGAGAAGAATTTTGATTCTCAAAAGAGTATAAGAAGGATGAAAATATTACTAATTCCATATACAATTATAATATATTATCACATTTTATAAAGTACATTATACAATCAAGCTAATTGGAACACTAAATAGAATTGAGACAGTTGTTGCACGCAAGAGAGGCTTAATAAGGTGGTGTTTATTTGAACCACAGTTATGACTTTAATACCTGTGGAAATTACCATCTAAATACTAAATATCAGAATAAAACCTAAGGAGGCCAGTCGTGGCGTAGAGTCACAAGCGTGTGACTGTAAATGCGACTGACTCTGGGTTCTATCCCCACTCGAAGAAATGAAATATTTATTTAAATTTATATTTTCATTTCTTCACTCTGGTGTCGAGGCAAAGCGCGGCGTTGAGTCCCGCCACTCAACATCCAATGCCTCCAGAATTCAGCGGAAAGTGGAGAATTTTATTCTCTCTGACTACAGCGTGAAGCTAAATTAAGTTACGTTAAGTTAACTTAATTATATTATATAACATATCTAAATATTATACTCATTGAGGATTACATGTAACCTTTCTCTGCAATAAAGAGTAGTTTATTAGACTCATATTGTACAATAAATAACATTTAACATATATTTTTTAGAAATTATACTACTAGAATGAATGTAGGTAATATAATAAATATAATATGTATATCTACTTACAATTATTACAATTCCTTGATGTTATATTACTTTACAACGGAAATAGCAACATCTAATGCTTCAGACAATTTACAACTCGACCATGCTCAAAGGCTTAAAGTATATTGGATTAGCACCTCTATGTGGGTCGTCTCCGAGGTGTGAAGGCTACATCTGCACTAAACCTCTTATGCTTGTAATGATTTTATATAGATATGTGCCTGAAATATGTAAAATCTAAATAAATCCTTCCGGTCCGGACTCTGTATACTCGTATAGCTGATGAAAGATGTTTCTTTTTAGTTTCACGCTGTTTTCCGTATGTAGCAGGGTACGCATAGACGGAGCCTAGTAACTCTGGGGGCATTGCGTGTTGAGTGGTGGAACTCAGTACTTTGCGTCGACACCACAGTGAAAAAAAAAACGAAAATATTAAATATTTAATTTCTATCATGGGAATCGAACCCACAAACTTTCCCGCTTACAGTCACACGCTTTTACCTGCGCTACGACTGGCTAGAAAAAGTATTTATTAATCCTTATTACACTGAAAAATATTTAGTTTTAGCAACCACTTACTTTGTACCAGTCATGATTAAAACCTTCTTGGACCTTGCTGGCAAGGCCTTGCTGTCTCATTGCACTGAGCTTTAACAATAATCCTAACTTTTCCAGTTATTGATGGTAAAGCGATACTTCCTTTCTCCAAAAATATTTGTATTACTACGAGCTTAGAAACAAAATTGTAGTACATAAGTACATTGTCATTGAAAATTAATTTAAAGTTACACCTGTAGACAATATGAAAAATTCTGATTAAAAAGATACTTTTTTTACTAAGATCCAATAAATAATAATTATTTTACATAATACTTATTATACTTATTAACAGATACAAAATACAATTAGTTCAACGAATAAGAGAAATACTAACGTACAGACAGAAAAAAAAATAAAGATATCTTAACAGTGTTATCAATATACAAAAGAAAAAAATATATCATTATTAACAAAATAATTTGCTTTTAAAAGAAGATTTACCGGTAATTGTATCTCAGAGCATATTTACTAGATTCAATTATTTTTTTGTGATGTAACTTTTATTCCCATAAACGATTATCTACACCTCAACAACGCAATAATTTTTTTATTGGCGTCCGTATAACGTGTCGTTTATTTTTTATGCCTACTGAAACATACGATATTTATTATTAACTAGTAGGCCCGCGTGGCTTCGCCCGCTTAAACAACACAATTATAAATTTTCTCACCTCACTTACTTTCGTGATCTAATAACATAATTCTAAAGACAATATCCATACATTGATAAGTAAAGTTTTGAATAAAATACTTTTTTGTAACAATATTGTCGCGTGCTACTCTTTATATTGACATAACTATTTTATTTGTAAACGGATTGAAATAAAACAAAATTTAAATACTAAATGTTAAGTGAAGTTTGCCAGAATCTAATAGTGAAAGCTAAATTTAAATCGGTTGGGCACATATAAACAGACATACAGACAAAAAAATCATTCTGTTATATTAATAAAGGCCCCCTAGTATATTTTTTCTTATATATCTTCCATGTACAGACACACCGATACGTTACGATTTTATTATAAGTAAGTGCGATTTCAATTAGGAAGTCTAATTAGTAATATTTAAAGAAATGCTATTAAAACTAGAGGTTCTTCATTTCCTTAAAAAAATTACAAAAATACTTACTAATAATAATTAATAATTAATCCGTCCTATAGCTACATATGGAATTATAAACACAAGGCTGCTCTAGATTATGATCTATGATCTATGATAGTTATTGAGGCTTCTTTGGCACGACACACGCTTTAATTTTTTTTATTATACGTAGGTATAATATAGCTGATTTTTTTTATATGAAAACTATTATTTAATAGTTACCTACAGCTGAAAGTGAGGGGTAAAAAATATATATTTTTAATATTTCTTGACAAATTTTTGAAATAGAATAAAAAATATTTTAAATTTAAAATTTTAAAAGATTAAACAAAATCGCGTGCTTTACAGGGCATTAGTAGTCTTTAAAGTATTAAATAAATGGAAAGGAATAAATACACTTTATAACTTTACAACGGAGTACTTAATATAATGTTGAGGTCTTGTCACTGTATAATCGGAGTAGTATCTATATATATGAAAACTTTTATATATATATGAAAACAGAAATCATTATTCAGTTATAAAAGCATTACATTAGACTACTTAAACATTATGATATACTTACTACAATTGCATATATCTGGCAGAATAGTCTTTTGAGACAGATAAAAAGGAGAAATACCTAGAAAAAGCACATATTTTTCCCTTGTCTTTTTTAAATTCAAATTTCGTATTTTATTAGCTTCATGTAGTATCCGGCATATATCATAGTAGACAGAGGGAACCTAATGTTAAGACACTCCGGTCCCCACTTTCCGTCCCATTTTCGGGACATTGCTTGTTGAGTAGCGGAAATCAAGTATAGTTAATTGAACAGAGCGTTGAAATGAAACCAATTCATTTCCCCAATCAAGAACCCACAACCACGCGGTTGTGGGTTCGATCGGACGGACTGTGCGCCGCTGTGCTATGACGGCTTAACAAAAAAAACCTAAACTTAACATCAAAACTTAAACTTAACATCATTATTATAATGATAATTATTACTTTACGCCGTTTTTCTATTATACGAGTATCTATATGCACATTATCGTATTTCGCTATAGGATGTAAATAAATCACGATTTGCACTCGTCGACCTCAACGTCGATTGGAGACCATTTATTTTACTAGCTTTAATAAAATAGCTCTACCCTCATATTGCATTCAATTTTCCTCATACATATATTATGTTCTTTAACGTTTTAAAGATAAATATTTTTTGACTTTCTTCATGTACGTAGTTTATTTTGTAGATATAACAAACAAAAGCAGGTTACTTTAAATATTAAAAACTTAATATACAGATACATATTTGTAATAGAGTTAGGTAAAATTAAAACAAGAAATCGGAGGACCTGGAATATATATTTGAACTTATTAAAAAAATCTTTAACGACTTTTTTTAGTTTAAACTGTAAAATTTACGATATATAGCAGAAACTCCTAAATTACACTACTTATTAAACAATATAGCCCGGGCTTGACCATTCAGCATAATTAACAACGACTACAGTATCTAATAAATATCCAACATGCAAATAATATATTGTTCGATTCGATTTAACAGATGCTTACGAGCGAAACATTCACGAGCGACATGAATCAAACGTGGCCAATGCAATAATAATAAAGCTTAGTTAATAATAACGAGTTACAATAATTCAATTGTGATGTTTAAAATGTGCTGTACCAATGAAGGCGTCCAAATTTTTCGACTTAGATAAAAATTTAACTTAGATATAGACACTGATGGTGCACTAGTAGCTATGGACGTGTCGGGGTGTCACCATGGAGGGGTGTTGATGACTATGTGATTGTGGAACGGTGTAAGGAGGTCAGGCCAGCATGGCGGCAGTGGCCGGCCTCTACGGCCTGGGCGACGAGCAGCGCGGGCGGCACCGGCGAGGGCAGGCCGCCGCCGAGCGGTCTGAGTCCAGAGACGACAATACAGAGGCGTGAGTCTAATGTTATGGTTATTTTTATTATAAGTTTATTTTTTAGGAAGTAGTAATATTTGTGTGTTTAAATAACGAGCACAGCGAACATTTTATATTATTATTATTATTTTGGTAATGTGTCCAATTTTTTATATAAATTAAAGGTATACAGGTATACATTATAAAAATATTTTTTATAGTATACAAATTATTCTTGTGTACACTGAATCATAAGTGCTAATTTCAAGTTTTAAATAAAAAGATTTCGTTCCTTATGAATGTCGACGAGAAGCACACTAAGTTATTTAGTTTTAAAATTTTACCGTGGAAAATTACAGCTTACGACAAAAACGTTTCTTGAAAGTACTTTAAAGGTAGGACACTATTAGGATCATTTCTAATTTGGCTAGGAAGAGAGGGAAGCTCGAAGAGAGGTTAATGCACAAGTCCAAGGCACTACTCTGAGCTCCTCACCATGCAAAGCATTGGGCCCGGCAATCGCACGGTGTTTGACAAAGTAAATATTAAAAGATTCTTATTTAGTATTAAAATTGATATTAAACTTTCAATTAAATAAATTGCTATGCTTATGAGTTACGACACCTCAAGTTCACGTTATGTCTTGATTTTTTAATAACAAGTCAGTGTCCTGTAAGACAAAACTTCATCGTGGAACAGTAAGCCTTTAATATTCGAGATTGGATTTACATTTAAATAATAATTATGAAAATAAACACTATACACTTCGATTTTAGAAAATTAGGTCAAGGCGTCATATATATGTTGTTCCATAAAGAATGTCGTGAATTTGCGCTATGGAATAAGTTAGTTCCGTTAAGCGGTTAATGCCATGGAAATTTGGACGGCAAATGTCTTGGAAACGACTTATTAACTTGTCAAACTAGAAGTCCAGTTACAAGAACAAATATTCTAAAATAGATTAAAGAAATTCAAGAAATGATATGAAATTTGGCTGAATTGGAAATCATGGATTATAATTATTTTTGCAGAGGCTTATTATTTTTTTTTATTAATGCCTTTTCGAAATAGGATATAACTATTATTCAACACAACATTCGTTTAGCAAGAATCGTAATTCTTATAATTTTTAATTAATAAACAATTAGACTTTTCTTCTACGGTAGCTATATTATAACATTAATTTTATTCTAATTTCATTTTGTGTAAAACTATACACCTACAAACGATATTATAGTGTTATCAACTTATCCAAAATAAATTCCACAAGATTAAGAAGTGTGTAAAAAATAAAAAACGGACAAGCGCGATTCGGGCACGCCCATCGAGTTCCATACAAAAATTGGAGGTCTTGAGTCTTTTCTGAAATTCATGCTTAGCTTAGCCAGAGCTCTTTCATTAAATACCTCACTTAAACTAGCGGCTTTAATACTAAATTTTGCCTATCTTTTAAGGCTATTACTTTTTAGGATTTAACCACAAATGTATAGTTTTAAGATTTTTTCCAGAACTAGCCTAACTACTACCTGTAGATGCTAGCTGCCAAATTTCATAATTCTAGGTCAACCGGTCAACCTCTTAATTTTGATTTCCTTTATAGTTTCCAAAAATGCGATATTTGGAAAACGGCCATATTTTCTTTTAAGTAAATGTAAAAAAACCATGGAACGGTAGATCTGTGTATATGGTTCAACTCGATGTCACAGTGATCTTGAGAGACAGACAGACAGACGGACGGATAGCAAAGCGATCCTATAAGGCTTCCTTTTTTCCTTAAAAATTACGGCACCCTAAAAAAAGTAAATTTAAAACTGTTATTAAAAAACGATACAGAACAAGGAAATATCAAATAAGTTAAACTAAGATTTTTTTTAAAGAAATCATGCAATATATGTAAATACAATATAGTGAGTATCAAAATAGGCCAGTCATGGCGCAGGGGCACTAAGTGTGCCTGTAAATCGAGTTGAGAGAATAGTTGTGGGTTCGATCCCCACTCGAGGAGATGAAATATTTATTTACATTTATATTTTCATTTCTTCGCTCTGGTGTCGAGGGGAAAGAGCGGCGTTGAGTTCGGCCACTCAATACACAATGCCTCCAGAAATTGGCGAAAAGTGGGAAACGGAGTGTCTCAACACTAGATTTCCCTCTAAAAAAAAAATGTCTTGAATAAATGTCCTCAAACGTAACAATTAACATTAATAGGTCATCATATAGAGTGTTATATTTATTAAAAATTAAATTAAATTAGCTTCACGCTGTATCCCGGACACAGCAGGGTAGGCAGAGGGTTATATTTGTTGTAATATATTAAAATAGAAAAAAGAAACAACTAACAAATTTAATGAAATCAGAAGATTATAACAAATTATTAATAGTTAGTAACGGATGAACAGTTTTTAAAGCGGCTTAAGAAAATTTTCATTATTAAACATACAACTGGTTGTGCAGTCTCGTCGCTATGTACCTATAAGTATAATATAATATTTTTCAAAAGTTTGTCTTCTTTATGCCAACAGAAAATGATCATCATGTTGACCAACTTTTGTTAGGGCTTTATATTAATATCTCTTATGGATTAGATGAGCCGATATAGTTTCACATCAGGTCGGACCTTCAATTTTTTTATATCATTAGAAAATGTTCATAACGTTAAAAAACTTTTCTTAGGGTGTTATATTTATATCTCTTAAGGCTCACCTGGCTGCTAGGGTTCCACATTAAGTATTACCTTCGAAATAATTATAGACTATGACCCGAACAATATTTTTTGCGTGAAAAGCGACCAACAGATAGACAAAAAAAATTATAATATTTTTTCTTTATTTTATATTCAATGTACGGAATTGACCCACTATTATACATATTTATAGATTTTGAATTATTTGTCAACAAGCAAAAATATCGTTATCATCTATAAAATATTTTACATAACTTTAAAGCCTACGAAAATTTCATTGGTGTTATCGAACACTAACAAATGAGGTCTCATAATTTATATGCAGCTTCGTAGGAAATGTAATAAATCTTAAAGAGCTTCCGCAAGCTAATATTTTGTGCATAACCTACATTATATAGATATGATTTAATAATATACTTAAAGGTATATAACAGTCACAAAATGACTTCGATGGATTTTTGTAACTGGATTTTGGTAATTTTTATTAAAATCTGTTACTAATGCAAATTTTTCATAATTTTAAGTATCAATTATTGCAAAATACAACATTTTACATAAATGATGATAGAATATACTATTAGAGAATCATGAAAAGTCTCTCTCTCTCCCTCCAGATTTGAACTATTCTAGCTTGTGCAGCATGATATTACGTAGCGAAGCGTATATAGTAAATATTGATATGTTTCGTTCCAAACTAGTTCAGTTAAATTCAATTCACTAAGGCCAGTCGTGGCGTAGGGGCACAAAGTGTACCCGTAAACCCGATTGTAGGTTCGATCCCCATTCGAGGAAATTAAATATTTATTTAAATTTTTATTCTTATTTCTTCCCTCTGGTGTCGGGGCAAAGCGTGGCGTTAAGTCCCGTCACTCAATACGCAATTCCTCAAGAACTCGGTGGAAATTGTTGAACTGAATGTCTTAACACGATGCTATTTACGGGATACAACGTGAAGAAGATAAAAAACTTAAAACACAACGCCTTGTCCAATGATTTTATTATTATAACTAACTCAGATAGGTACCTAAGAATTTTTATCCATCGAAAAATTAAAATATTAAAACGAATAATTTGTATATAAAATTCTTAGTACACGAATGTAAACGAAACCTACTCGTACAGTTTTCAACGGACTCTAGACATGTATTGTAAAAAAATACAATAGCTGCTACTTTCCATGTATCTAATAAACTTTATAATTTACATTACTCTACTATTCTATTAATATAGAAAAAAAAAATCATCAAAAAACAAAACGTGATTCAACATATTTAAATAATCTATTATTTTATAATACCAAAGTCTAATTGATTATAATTATATATATTTTTAGTATTTGAAATAATCTTTAAAAGGTTATTTATATTAAAAGGTCGTACCCTGTGATATCGGTATAAATCTGTGGTTCACATGTCAGTTGGAACACAGTGTCGTAAGACGGCCACTTATATTCCGCCAACTTCGGTTCATTTCTACAGATGTCATTACATTTAAATATGTTTATGTAAGTATACCTTTCATTTATTCATTTTTTATCATACTTTATTTTTAATTAAATTTGAATTTGTTAATTATTAATTTTTTTATCATTATTTACTTAATATAACGCAATTCAATTATCTTTTAAATGTAATAAAATTGAAAATCGAAAAATTCTGTACATTGAATATAACAGTTCATAAATACTTATAAAAGTAACTGAAGCCAAAAATATATTTTTTAATTTTCTCTCTTTTGTTCACGCCAAAACTGTTGGATCGATTTTGACGAACTTTTTTTGTTATATAACTGTAAATCCTTAGCAATATAATTATAGACTATAACTTATTTCGGAGGTCTGAATACTTAATTTGAAACCGTCCGATACATATGAGTATATTAATAAAGTTTCATAGCAAAAGTTGGTCTATACAATGAAAATTTCCTGTTGAAGCGCATATAATCATTAGATTTATATTAAAAAAAGTTGGATTAAAGGCCTAGAACACCTGATGTAAAATCCCAGGAAGGAACCCCTCGAAGGAAACTAGGGTGACCTCGAATAAAAGTAGTTTCGTTCAAGTATGATTTATGCAGCCGCTCACTATAAATATACCGCTATATTAAAAATATTTAACTGTAAAAAGTTTGTGGCATTATTAAAAAATATAGAACAAATATGGCATGGCAGGGATTATAAAGTCCATACAGATGAGGCAACTGGTTATAAGATTGATTCTATACAGTGCCAGTGCACACGATCAATTATTAGTTAAGTGATTATGCTCTAGAATCTGCTACAAGATCTCTGCCTGCCTGTAACTATAATCAGTTCATTTTTAAATAGATTTTTAATGGCGATATTAGTAGGATAATTTCAAATTCGATTAGTTCAAGAGGGAAGCTTCAGAAATACTTCTTAGACCTATACTTGGGTCGCAAGTTTCAAGTACTGTTTTGATGAGCTCATGTCTCTGCAATGCGATGGGTCCGGCATCCGCACGGTGAATTCATGGAATGTTAAGTTTGTTTCGTTTCATCTTTACATATCTACATAATACCTATTCGGTGAATATTTCTTATTATACAATTTTAAAATATTAATTTGCTTACGGCTTTAAATTAATTATAAAACATTATTAACCTCTACATTAGAAGAGCTATATGAAAATCAATTTATTGTGGAAATATTCCGTTTATCAAAATCTATACTTAAGTTACATATGGATTCCAAAAATAACCTCATTTAAAGGTGGCGACAGACGCTGAAACTTAAAAGTATCCCATCAAAATCATAAAAATGAAACGATAACCAAGTTCAATGTTTAGTAATGCGTCGTTCTCAACTTCGACGACAAAAGGATCTATATGGATGCTGAAATCTACGATCACTCGGGATATATTACAAGCTCAAAAAGTCACTCCACCGTTATTTACGTACAAGTTTGTACTGGACAACAGTATACTGTTTCGTTGATATATTTGGTTTGATGGTGAAAAATAACCAACTCGAACTTTGAGCTTATCTCAAATGAAAACAGAACTCTGCACCTATATATAAATCTCATTCTTCAACGTTGAACTTACTTACTTACTTACTTACATAGCTTCACACTTTATTCCTAGAGGGGTGGTCAGAGAGAACGGAACGCTACGGTCTCTACATACGAGTATCTCTTTCGCCTTGTCCACTGTCATCAACCTCTTCATACATGCCCTCCAAGGGGTCCTCACGCTTTTTACGTAACCTCCCTCCACTATCTTTGATACTGTGTTTTCGAAGATCAACCGAGGTCTCCCCCCTACCTCTCTTACCGCTCACATTTCCGTCATATATCTTTTTTGCCATTCTTTCATCACTCATTCGTTCTACGCGACCAAACCAGCTGAGTACGTTCTGCTTCATTCTCAATGTTGAACTTAACTCTAATTTCATATTTATGTTTTTGATGGGTTATGGAAGATATTATTATTATTGATCATTAATACATTATTATTATTAAAACAACTTTATTTGCCTACGTTTTTTTGTGCCAATCTTCATATTTAACTTTTTTTACCTTCTTGACACTAAATATAAATATTTTTTAGTATCCCAAACCTAGGGTACCAATTATTAATTTTTTAGGTAATTCTAATTGCACCTATATTCATATGTAATATTATTTTTAAATAGATATAAACAAAACCAACAAACGTAGTTATATATTGCAAGTAAACTTATGTAAACGTAAGTCATAATTTACTAGTTTATTTTTTCTTTTCATTAAGTACAAATACTGTCCACTCCCTTTTCTAATCACCGACGTTTTGAAATCTGTTCTAATTTTTGAAAAATTTCCGTAGTGACAGTGGCACACGTCTACTGTACGTGTGACCATTGTGGATTCCATTGCTACTCGGAGGTTCAATTCCACGCTCTGGTAACAAGACAAAGCGTGTTGTTGAATATAACATTAGGTTCTCTTTGCCTACCGTGCTATTATATTGGCGATAAAACCTGAAGGTAAAAAAAGAACTCAAATTCCCTTCACTATTTAAAAAATACAAAGTGAATCGGTCGCTGACTCTAAAACAACGGACCTACTCAGAAAAAAAGTTAAGAGAAAAAAAAAAGTTAAAAATTCACTTTACTACTGTACTCAAAAAACACTTAAATTATTTACATCTAGCACCTACAGAAATGTTGAAGAAGAACCTTAATATTTATATTATGAAGAGCCTAAAGATATATCAATACGTTTTCAATTTTTCTTTTCCAAATATTTGGCAATATAACGCGTTGGTGCAAGGCCCAATCACACATCATAGAATCAAATCACATATAATTTAAGAAGTGAACAATATTCCCAATGAAACGTAAAACCAGTTCGTTCGTCTGTCCGTATACCGGGAAATTATTAAATTATAGAGAACAAAAATTTACGTTATATATGTAGTTACATACAACGCATAGATACTGCTATCACAGTGTTACCACAGTTTACTAAAATGATTAATGGATGCGAATACATGCTTGCCATGTGCTGCAGACATAGGTAGTGCATTTGTGGTTCAAGCAAATGTGTTTAGGCATACGAGACTTGAGAAATGAGTGTGAACATCTTCGAAAGCAATCTGTAAAGTGATATCAACGTCGAAGTTTCTCTATACGTTACGAAATAGTTCTAAGAGTATGTGGACGGAACATTGTTCTTGAAACTTTTTTTAGTAAGTAAATATCGGGGCTTATTTAAAAAAAATCTAAAGATATTGAAAATTATAAAACAGAAGATTTATGTTTTCAATTTTATTGAATTAAAAGTTTTTTGTGTGACAAAATTTTAATAATGAAAAAACTATATGAATTTCAGGCAAAATTCTATTAATTAGTAAATAAAACTCACCTACCGTCACATAACAACATACAGGCCTAGTTGTTTAGGCACTCCGTTCTATACTTGCCGCACAAATTTAATATAAAATAAAATACTTTTTAAATTTTTATCCGTCTGTTCCTTTGATTTTCTGCTTATTATATCAACATTTTAATTATATCGACATAAACAAACAGAAAAATGCAGGAAAATATATGTGTACACACATCCTCGAATCTGACACATATCAGCTATGTCAGATTCGAAGACGTGCGTGTAGATATAATAATAAAAGCATATTAGTTAAACTATAAGAAATAAGGAAATGGCCAATTAAGAAAAAATGTTCATTGCAGTGGTAGTTTTCGTTGACACATTGTGTAGGCAACGTTTAGTTTTAGTTTGTGTAAACGCGATAGTTGTGTGTTCGATTACTACTGTTAAAAATAATTACATTTAAACTGATTTTATTTCTGTCTTAGCATTAAATTGGTTCTCTTTACCTATCTGTAAAATCGAGAAGCTGAAAAGAAATACAAACATCTGAAACATCTAAGTCTAAGTAAATTGTACATCTTAATAAACGTTTTTTTGTCTGATGAGGCATTTTTTATTAGAGTACAAAAAAATATTACATATCTAATGAGAATGATCCTATCATTTTAGATATATATATATATATACATATATATATATATATATATATATATATATATATATATATATATATATATATATATATATATATATATATATATATATATATATATATATATATATAACTCTTCCGTTACACTCAGTAACTGACTGACAGACAATGTACAGGCGACACTAAACAGCGTAGAAAGATGTAGTAGATACTTAGTATCCTTGGAGTGGTAGAACACTAGAAAAGAAATCCCAAAATTGCTACCACAACTCAAAATAACCGGACTTAAAATTTTATTGCCCACGTCAATGAAATATAAGGTTTAAGTATTTCGACATTTCAAAGTAGCAATTTGCGCAAGTGATATCAACGGTCTATAGAAATTTGCTCGCGCTATTTGTCATCGCGAAGGTTAGAAACTCCGCTTTCAAATACTTTTATGGGGAAGAAAACTTTCATTTTATAAATGCTTTATAAATTTCCCATCAATATCCGTTTAACTAGATAATATTTTTTGTATAACATTGACATAATATAAATAAGAACACAAAAAAACAATCGCATTTGAGTAGGTAAATATAATTTGAGTAAGATATTTTAAATTTGCTTACGAACTATAATAATTTTAAATAACTAGTTAGAATAAATAAATAAAATTTAAATTGGGTTTTTTTTATTCGATGTTATTTATATTCACTTATATAACATGTTGTTTATTATTAAACTAAATATTATTAAAAATCATGTCTAACTATTGGGCATAAATATTAAATGTAAGGATTATTGGTTTCCATCTCAAACATTCCTAACAATCTCAAGCTCAAAGCAAGTAAGAAGTCAGGGACGAAAGGAATGAAATCTTTGTTAGTAGACCTTAGAGAGTACTTTGCGGTAATGGAGGCGATTTCAACGTTTACCTCGAATTGAAAACTTGTAAGATGTTCAAAACACCATCAACTTATTAATATTATATTGTTACTTGTTAACGATATTACAGAATTAAATAGAAATCGTATGTCGAAATAAAAATCTAAGAAACGCCGACATAACTAAATTTAAGTTAAATACAATTACTGATTTTAAATGCAGCTATTGCGAAGTTGATATTTTTTTCTTATTACAAATATAATAAACATATATAATAATATGTTCAGCAGCCTAACATATTATACTCATATAGGATATTATCGATTGTTGTTACTGATTGTAGAATGTTGTTTCTTAGCTTACATCCCAAATTCTAGAACGTTCAATTTCACAGATAAGTTCTAGAAATATTTTTTATAGAAAGTTGGACATTGAAATATTGTTGCAATAATTTTTATTGACACGCAAGTGACAGGGCGTGATTTATTATAAAAAAAAACTCTTAGGCCTATTTCAATATTCCGAAAAATTTTAATTTATAAAAATTTAAGGTAATAATAAAAATTATAGAATACGAAATTTGTAACACAAGTGGTCCTGAAATATTTACAGTAGGTATTATATTTTTCCAGATTATTGAATTCAAAAGAGAATTATAATTTAAAGACTATATCAAATAAACATAGACAAGAAAATATTTTACGATCGAGCGCCATCCACCGGCTAGTAGTAGAACTTCATCGTCATACTTCGGCACAGCGCGTAGTTTGCGCATGTGATATGACAGTGGCGCTACAAAATGCTTATTACTTTATCCTAAAATATTTTTTGTTTTACTATATATCTAACTAGCTATAAAGTAAAAGAAAAAATAGATAAAGTAATATTTAAAAAATGTAAAATATTTACCAAATATACCAAGGTCTATTTAATTATTTCAATGTTTACATTGTTTTTTTTTTCTTTCTAAAGTTAGCTTACTCTTTTTCATATAGATGGCGTTAGGAATATAGAGGAAGATAGGGCAGCTAAAAACATTCTAGTATGAAGAACAATAAGTACATTTAGAAGCAATATATATATTTTTATTCAATATATTTTTCTAACAATATCAGATATTCATTATAATATTATATATATTTTATTTTATATTTTACGTAGCATTGGATTTTACTAATCAATATGCAGTATCTCAGAAAAATCTGTTGGAGAGTGAGTAACGAAGTGTGAGCACTATCTCTTCTGTATTATATTGTTATTTAATATAATTAAAATTATATATATTGTTATTTAATATAATTAAAATAAAATAATTCATTGGATCAAATCGAACCCACAACCACTATCTGGTCCATTGTGCTACGAATTAAAATTGTATTTTAAAATTTGAGATTTTTTTATTCTAAGCACTAATTAAGTAATAATGTAGCATTAAGTATTTTTTTATTTAATTATATTTAGAGGCTGTTGTGACGCAGGGACACAGCGTGTGATTGTAACGCGACGGTTGTGGGTTCGATCCTCACTCGGTGGAATGAATTGCTATTTATTATTATTTTCGTTTCATCGTCGTGATATCAAGGTAATGCCTCGAAAATTTAATGGAAAGTTGGGGAACGAAGTGTCTTAACACTAAGTTGTAGGTGCTTACCCTACTACATGCGGGTTACAGCGTGAAGCTGAGAAGAAAAGAATTAAGTACCCATATTCAAGAGCAGTCTCAATTAAAATCTGATTGCATAGTTGAAGAATTTTACAGTGAAACGGCACTTGTTAATATTTTAATTAAAAACCAGTCACGAGCACGCTCTGCCTCTAACCGCAAATGTTCATTCTGCCTACTAAATGTGATTCCACGAGAAAAAATTGTGTCATTTTCATGAAATGGTTTTATTTTTTTAAATACATATAACTTGTATATATATATATACACTACATTAAATTATTATTCGTCATTAAATTTATTAATAAGCATTATTTTACCGGTTGATGGTTGGTGCCAGCTACGAAAAAAATTACATTGACAAATAACTACTAGATACACCGAAAAAAAGCTCAATATACCCAAGTCGGCACCGACTTCAAAAATAACAGATTATTCTTTATTTTGAATTAATTAAAATATTATTTTCTACATTTTAGTTTTTTTTTTTAAGTTTGTACAAATAAATATCATGTTTGTAAGCAATTTTAATTTTATTAATTTACTTGCGATTAGTTGTTACAAAAAATTATAAAGCACAAAATATAAATAAAGACTTTAAATATTTAAATTATTAATCACAACTCAATTATGAAAAAAAAAACATATTTTTCAAAATACTTTCAGACAAATCACACAACGGCATGTTTCTTACTATCTTCTCTTACATCGAATTTTTTAAAAAATAATTTAAATAAATAAATAAACAACATAAAATATTTAATATTAAATAATTAAAATAAAAAAAATTGAATAAAAAAATAATATTAAGTATTTAATTTGAATTATGATTGAGTGACAACGAATTTATTATCATATTTTGTTTAAAAACACTTTACACTCTGTACATACTACGAATATTCGTAGACTTCGTAGAGGATGCTACATCGGATATGCATGCTACGTTCTATTTTTTCAATTTATTTAATTATTCAATTTAAAGTTATTTTTTTTAACATTGCCTGTCGCAAAATATATATTAGAAGCGATGTAAAATATATTGCATATAAGGAAATTAAAAAATCCTTGTATGGCTATTTTTTTATGAAATTTGACAATGTCTTGTTGCTATCGAAAACGGTACGTATCATTGACTTTAATTCAAAAAATAGTAGATGCTCAGAGTAGGTCAATAATACATATCGAATAAATCGCATCGACTTTTCATGACACAATGTTACACGGTCTCAGTAATTTAAATATGCAAATAGCTTCATCAACTATATCAATGTCAACGTTATTTACTTAAAATAGGAAAAAAAAATGTTATCTGAAAACTATACTATTGCATATTACTGTTAATTTTGACTATGGTTACCTAGTTACTATTACATTTATTTATATTTAAATAAAAATTGTAAACCTTTTTTTTGTTAAATATTTAAACGTTATAAATTAAATTAACGCTATCATCGCATTTGTTTACATACAAACATATATCACGCAGACGCAACTTCCCAGAGTAATCCATAATTTGTACGTCTTCACGAATTCCTGCGCCCCCCGCGAGAGGGAAGAGGGGGATCCCCCGCAGGGGAAGCCCGGGAACGATACGGCAGTGCGACGTTCGAGCTAAAGTAGACGCCGCGACGCCTGTCTTTTCTAGGTCACGACCGAGCCCACCAATTAGGGTGTTATCGCACAGGTTTTCGCCAAAGCATATGCACTTTAGTGTCCCTCACGGAGATACCATGTCATTCATTCATTCTTATACATTAACTTTCCTGTTTTAGTTTCAAATTGTTGAATCTTCTACTAATAAAATTTTTGATTTATATCAAATTTTGTATAAAATGTAAAGTTCAATCAGTTAAATCGATTTATATCACTGATACATCTTATACTAATAGATAAATAAATATTGAATACAGCAAATTATTTGTTAAGTAGTAACGGCATGTGAGTATACCTACATATGATGAACTAGCAGGCTATAGCATTTATATTTAAAATTTAAAAAATAATTGCTTATATTTACTTTGGTACATTTAAATTTAAAATGGATAATAAAGACAAAATTATTATATATATAATTATAGTTTACTAGTAATACAGAAGCAGTTTTATCTTAAAAAAAATCCTACGTCAGTCCAAAATATGATTACATTAATCATATTTTGGACGTAATAAAAAATATAAATATATGATATGTTATATAATCATTTCATAAAAGAATGCATTTAAGGAATGATTTTATTATATTTTAAATGTTTTTTTTTTCTAATTTCAAGTGCCATAACGGGTATAAGTAATTAAACCTAACCTAACTTATTTATCTTTTAATTTAGCAATACATTTCTATATTATTTAATATGTATCAAATTGAACGTGTGTTACATATACATATACACTGTGTACCTCACGTCTAATTATTAGAGCTGTCCGAAAATCCGGGACGAGGCCCACTTTTTCCTGGAATAAGTAGGCCATATTCTCCTCCCCCTCGTGACGTCACGCCGCAACATTCCGCAATGCAATACAGGGGATGGCGCGAACGTACAACTGTCTAGTCACATGTAAACTACTTTATTAGCTGACCAAACCTGTAATATTGTTGAAATCAAACAGAAAAATAAGAAGATTTCATTGTGATAATTATTAATAAATAATAACGAAACAAAATACAATTTTCATTATAATAAAAAGAGTAGTATAAATACATTAAACAAAATTGTCCCCTTTGAACATTTTTGATTCACAAATAAGCGTTTCCAACAGAGCTTAATTTAGCACAGAAAAAACCTTTTCAGCGAACCAAAAGATAGACCACACAAAAACTTCCGCCGGTGAGCCGGTGGCCCCGCTTTGTGCATGTAAACCAAAATAAAAGATGCATTGAGCTAAAACCTGAATAGTAGCCGTTTGTTTTCTTAGTGCCCTTTTCTGTTGGAGTTCTTTTAATGTTTTCCAACGTTTACAATGGTTGATGAGTGAGGTAATTTAGTCAATGGACTTCGGTGACAACATTTATATAATACGTAGATATTTTAGCTCTTAATATAATTTAAATACAGTTGAAACATTATTATATTTTAATATTAATTTACTTATTTTACTCTTCTAATTAAACATTGTAACGATCTACAAAAATGACAATAATATGCAATTATAATACCTGGCCTCCGATACCGGCCTTCGCTTGCTTTAGAGTCGATCGATAGTCCCAAATATTCCCTCTCACTCGCTCAACGTGGAAGGAACCGCTTCCTGTTTTACAACGGTTTTACTCGTAAAGTGTGTCATACCACTCCAATAGCTATTATGAGAGAGATTTGGCTATCTCATGAAATACTACAGCTAGTATTGGTAAACGTCAATCTTTGAAAATGTTAGTAAAATAATATATAAGTTTTTTTCCCCGCTGTAATTTGGCATTTTTATATGTTTTTTAGAGAAATTGAGTTGTAGTGGCAGTATTGATAATCATTAAAATTATAGTACAAACACATCGTAAATTTTATTGACGATATAAATAAACTATTCATTAAATAACTTTTTACGTTCTGTTTCACACAGCACAATTATTATTCATATTTTTAATAAAACACAATCTGAATAACAACATATATGCACTGTTTTGTATTAGACTACTTGAATTCATGATTCAAAGCTTTCAATTTACACATGAATGAACTGTGCATTTCTAGTTTAGTAATACTTTTGAACTTCTCTACTTCCTTTTTACTAAAAATCCAACAATGCTTCTAAAAGTGACTTAAAGTGACGTAACGGAAGACTGACTTATTCAATTGGCTATAACAATAACTTCTGTTTTTAGGGTTCTGTACTTCAAAAGAAAACACGGAAACCTTATAGGCTCACTTTGTTGTCTGTCTGTCTATATAATTGTCCGTCTCTCAAGACATGTTTTCTCAAAAGAAAGAAAGAAGTGAGAATTTATAATACAAACAAAGGAAAATATCTACAAAATGGAAATTTATAGGTATATAACAGAAAAACTGCTAACTTAAGTTTACCTTATAAACTGTACTTCCTATTGACTTATATTCTTGAAATTGGTTTTGAACTCGGAGGGCAACCGTCGACCATTTTTTTAATAATGTAAAGTTATATTGTTTGCAGTTTATTTTGAAAATATTATTAATATCGAACGCGATAAATCTTCACTACTCTGGTCTCATCAGACACCACTTTAGTAAAAAATTTATCTAGTAGTTATACTTTATTCCATATTTCAACAAAAAAAAATGAAAGCGACAACGATGTATGATTTAACATGCTTTTCGTTGATGATGTTATTATTAATCATAAGAGAAAAAAAATACGAAAGTCATACATTAATTGTACCGCTATTTTAAGATTATTAAAAATATGTTTAGAAATAAATATTATTTATATGTAGATTTATATTCTCCGTACAACCTTAATATACTTTTTTTATTTCTTTTAATAGGAGGGAAGGCAGATAGATCCTTATACTTACTTTAAAACATATCAGTAGAAAGAATGTTACTCTTATTAACTGTTATTAACTAGACTAAACTAGAAATAGGTTTAATATATGTACAATAATAAGTAGGAATATCATAGTAGAAATTTTAATTATACGGTTGCATGCCATATAGTAGTAGTGCTAGTGACAATTCTAACACAAATGTTACCGTAATTTATTTTATTCAAGTGAAGTAAAAGTAATTTTAAAAATTAAAAATAATGATAAAGTCTGGTAAGCAAATTGAATGATTGTTATTTATTTATAAAACATATACATTATATATATTATAAACATGTATTTAAAACTTAGTAGTATTGCTTTACTTATGAGCTGCCACGGCATTATGAAAATATTGTACATATTAAATTAAATATATGAAAATAGTTTGCTATCGTCGAACAACATATATGAAAATTGTCCCACGAATCTGTCGGCAAGAAATAGGTTAAAATAATGTTGCAAGATTTTTGATCTTCTATAGCAGATTGATTAATAGATAAGTATGTGTGTATGTGTAAGTGAATAAGCAACCCAAGCCACGGTACATTCTATATTATACAATTTAAGCTCAAACAGAATAAAATAAAATATTTGATTAATATATAATATAAAGTTGGAGGATTCGATTCCCACTCCAGGAAATT
>DWLH01000187.1:0-28986 GCA_018249795.1 Heliconius telesiphe telesiphe | reverse complement strand
TTTTCTTATAACTACCTTTTTTTTAAATTTCGGGAATTTAGTTATATATTTAATTTAAACTTTATTTATATTTAATAAGGGATTTTTATAATGGTTTGTACACGTTACTTATATTTGTACCTACATTTATTTTAGTTTCACGTTAGAGTATAAATTCTCTTTTTATAGAAAGTTTTTGATAACATTTCAAGGGAAATATTTCAGAATATTTAACTTCAATTGCAGGTAAATTGAAAATTATGGCCAAAATTATAATTTTGATGGGGCAAAACCTATAATACGGCAATGAACAAAAACCTTTTCTTTACAGATATACTTATTCTTTTTAATTGTTAAACCGATAAAATAAAAATAATTCATTTCACTGAGTGACATTTGAACCTACAACAGTCACGCATGCAGTTATTCGCGAAATCGTATACCGCTGCGCTACCACGACCACTAAAGTATATAAATAACTCAAGTATTTGTAATTTTACAAATTGCAAACGAAATGTATGATATACGCTGGAAGTTTTCATATTGTATTTTATAATAAAAGTTCAATTTCACATCAGCCATTTTCAGATATTGTTAGATTTAATAAAAATCTAAATTTGAACTCAATGTTCTGACATGATAGAAATATTTATAAAATTACGTTTTATAAGAGATGCACTCAAAATAAATTGAATAACATTGAAGCGCATAGTCGGTACCTGAGCAATTTAATAATATTGTAAAAGCAAACATTTTATAGAAATTACTTAAAAATTATCTCTATATATAATAAGACTAATATTTTGTCTGTACATTTAGTAATTTTGACTGAAATGGATATAGAGACACTTAAAAATAATAATAGAAATCAAAACATTTTTTTTTTAATTTCTTGTCTGTCTGTCTGCCGATATGTATGGTCACATTTTTCTCTGAAATTTGAAAAAATTGCTTTGTTTTAACTCAACTTAACAATTAAAGTTTGTTTCATCAAGATCGGTTCATTAAAAAAAGTTATCGTCATTTGAATGAACTCAAGGCATTAGTTTGCCTGCGAATGTTATATAGCAATCGCGCTGGTAACATTCCTGGCTAAAGAATGACATTCGAAACGTCTTGGTTATATGACAGTTGATAAAAATATATATTTTTGAAGCACTATTACATAATATTTTATACAAAAAAGTAAACAAAATTGAATTGTTAGTGGAGATTACCTTCATAAATCATAACAGTTAAGTTTAAGTCGTAATTAATTCAACATAGAGATAAAGAACGATTTGATCTTGACAGAAATATCAAGTAAATAAAAAGATTTTTTTAGTTCGTTTGTTCGTTTGAAATAAATCTTACATAGAAAATGCCTAAAAACATCTTTTCTACGTGTACACTGTAATAACTACATATTTACCAATTGTACATTTAGCTAATAATATATGTAACTAATTTAAAAACTGTACAGCAGTTAATATGCAATTATTACAGTTATTTTACATAGAATATTATGAATCATTACCCAAATCAATAATTTAATATTTAAGGCTGTTTCTGAAGCAGTAAATTAAATTATTAACTGACATCAGCACATTTAACAGAGTTTTAAAAAACATAACATAGATAAAAAGAATGTAATGTTACAAAAATATATACGTATCATTTTAGTTGTCAATCAATTCTGCTTATTAAATCAATAATCATGTAGTTTAAGCGGGCGAAGCCGCTGGCGAGCCGCTAGTATTATAATATGTACATAATAATCAGCATATATTTATTTACTATCCTGAATCCACAACGAGTATCAGGAAAACAAAGTCTGAGTGGAAACGCGATGGTTATGGGTTCGATTCCCACTCCGGGGAGACCACTTTTTTCACATATAACCGCTCTCGTAAGAAAAATGCGGCGTTAAGTCCCGCCACTAGCGCTCTAATTTGGGCGGAAAGCAGCGAGTCTTGACAATAAATTCTGTCTAGGGGTAGGTAGGCTACCCTACCATATACGGAATGAAACTGTACTTAATAACTGCATAAAATAAAATGCAGATGAATATCATCCGCTAAGGAATATTTAGATAAGAAATAATGAACAAGCGTATGAGAAGTAAATAACATTACATTGTTATCAATCTAGCAAAAGTGTACGATTGTAAACGCTATAATTATGGGTTCTATTCCCACTCGAGGTAACAAATATTTTGTATTTCCATTTCCACGCTCTGGTAACGAGGCAAGGCGCAGCGTCGAGTTCCGCCACTCAACACGCAATGCCCCAAGAATTCGGTGGAAAGTGGGGAAAGTAGTATCTTAGCACTTGATTTGCCCCTGCTGTGTAGCAAGCGTGTTATCAATCTATTGGTCCAAGCTTATGTCCAAAGCAATGTAGATTTAGATCGCACTAGCGGCCCACTCGCGGCTTCGCCCGCTAACCACCTATAACGGGTTTATTATACTGCATTTGTCAACAAATTGATAAATTTAACCATGAACAATTTGTTTTCATAATTCTGAGAAAGTGCTGCTTGCACTTTCTCAGAATCTACGTGGCTGCTTCATGTCATCGGCGGCAAGGGCGCCCTGTGCGAGTCGAACCTAGGCTTGCGGCCGTAAACAGAATGTTGAATTACTTTAATTTTACATTTTCTCAAAAACTATACGTCTAAACTATAAAAACTTCTCTTCATAAAATTTTCTTTAATGATGGAATATATTTTACTCATAGAAAACGATGAAATATCACCTTGTAAATTTCAATTATTATTTCAATTGTCACGATATGCCTTATTATGTCTTATTTATAAGAGATAGATATGTGTGTCACAGTGTCGTGGACTTTCTTTAGAACTAATAAAATTGAAAATTTCGAACTTTTAGAACTTTAGAATTTTTAGAACTAATTAAATTTCTATTTGCTTACTTAAGGCTAACTAAGACTCCGTAATGTTATGTAGCGTATAGTACTCCTGAGGAGTGTAGATTTCATACAAAACAAAAAAAAGTACTACGTATTTACTAATAAAAAATAGATAATTATATGTTAATACATTGTATAACAAAATATAAAATTTTATTAGTTCTAAAAAAAGTCCGCAATAACATATATTTAATATTACAAAAATTATTGAAAATTGTAAGACGATAGTTCATGGATTTTTATTTCACATGTATATTGAAACTTACGAGCGAAAGTTATTTCATCATCGAGGATATTTAATGAAGATAATCTTTGGCTTTTCTTTTTCTCAAGAAAACGTAAAATTTAAATAATTTAACGCTCTGTTTACAGCCGCAACCTTAGGCTCGAGTCCCACAGGGGGCGCCCTTGTCGCCGATGACGTCCTATCATACAGTCATGTAGTATACATGATTGAATGTGGAATGAATCAAATGCAGCATAATAAAATTACTATAGATGATATGCGGACGAAGCCGCCAGTAGTCCGCTAGTATTAGTATAGAATGTTATTATATATATTTGTATGCAAACTCATGCCTTGAGTTCATTCAAATGACGATTACCTTTTTTTTAATAAGCCGATTCTGATGCAACAAACTGTAAATATTTTGCTGGGTTAAAACAGAACAATTGGTAAAAGTTTTAAGTAGATCGGTTTAGTACTTTAGGAGATTAGCGTGACCATATATACAGTAATAACAAAATATTATGTTTTTTGCGTTCTATTATTATTTTTAAGTGTCCCTCTATCCATTTCAGTTAAAAATACTAGATGTACAGACAAAAAACTTTTTTACTGTTTTATTATATGTATAGATTAAAATGTATGATTAGATGGTAAAATTAATGATTAGATAGACTGCCTACCGCTTTATATAGTTTAATTTACTGTATCTTTTAGTTGTGTATCTACCTTATAATGGAGTACAATTGATTACAATTGATTAGAAAAAATATTTTATTTCTCGCCTGTAGAAGTTAAGAGTTGAGTTCAAAAAAATATTATAATTGCAATGTTAAATATCATTCAAGTTTCTATCATAAAAAACATATAAAAACCGCGCACCGTGCTTGCATGCCGTATACGATACTATGCTAAAACATTTTCATATAATCACAATCGCAAAAGCATATGATTTAGGTAAATGTCAATATTTTCAAAATATATTAGCGTAATAATTTAATCTTAAGTTTGTTTATTAATAAAGGGAGCGTTGAAAGAGGGAGCGCAGTGTTGAGACACTCTGCTCCCCAGACATTGCGGATTAAGTGTCGGGGCTCTACACCGCGCTTTTTCATGTCATCAGAGCGAGATAACGAAAATCACTCTTTCTCTTGATTTATTCTAAAAGATAAAAATATGAAGATCAGAAAGATGTAAAGATATTTTTAATAATATATTTTTAAATCTCTAGACATTTATAGTATGTTGTCGTCATCGTTAGTCGTTAAAATAATATAGTCGTTAAAATAATAATAAAGATTTATAAAATCGCAGTATTTCACATGTACATGCTACATGCTTCCATTTTAGTACAAATAAAAAAAATAACATGAAAAAAGAAATATTATTCAGCACTTAAGTTATTTCTTTTGCAATAACTATATTAACATAAACAGTATATATGACAAATAAAAAAAAATACACTCCGTTCCCGCTTCTGTTCCCCACTTTCCAAAATTGAGAATATTAAATATTTAATTTCCTCAAATGGGAATCGATGCCACAACCTCTTCCGTTTACAGTCGCACGCTTGTACCCATGCAGTATGACTGGCCTCGACCACGAGATACAACGTGAAGCCAAAAAAAAAAACGTAGGTACTGAAGATATGAAAATAAACATACCACATCGAAGCCGACTTCATAGTGCGAGCCTTGTACGTACACTACGGGGACTGCTCGACGCCTCCCTATATATTTTTCACATACAGTAGTTCCTGAAAAGAAAATATACTAATATAATATAAAATTACTTATATTTTATAACTAAGAATAAATATCACTGTGTTCAAAAGTTGAGGCCGCCGTGGCGCATTGGGACGGTTGTGGGTTCGATACCCGCAAGGCGGAATTATTATATTTTAAATTATTTTCATTTTCACTCATTTCAATTCGTTATACCCAGCTATGCGAGAAAAAGCATGAAACAGCGTTTTTGTTAGTAATTAAAAAATAATGCTATCCTTGTGTAGTTGTCAATTATCTAACTAAACGTAATAATTGTGAATTCAAATCCAATGCATTAGTAAATATGTTTTTTTGTAAGTAAAACAAACAGTCTTAGTAATATGATATTGTAAATAGTAAGGTTTTTGTAGCATTAGCTTGACACCGACATCAAAATTATAAAATATTTTTTTAATTATGTTTGTTTAACAAAATCAAAGTACGGTTAACTTTATGTAAAATTATTTATTTTTAACTTTTACTGTTAAAAAATAATTTATTTAGGATATATATAGGTATGTAAGTGCTACCCTATACGGGATTTTGAAATGCATCTAGCACATTTTTTTCATTACTCAACCCCTAATTATCAAGTTTATTAAATAATTTATAACAAAAGGACATTCAATTCTGTACATTAAAATTATAAATGAACGTATAAATTACGTTCGTTAATGTGTCGATAACAAAGGCTTAAAACGATCAGCAGAAATTTCGACTCCCTGTTCCTGTCTGGGTGTCTCAAACCTATTATTGGTTATAAATGATTTAATTTTGGTATGGTGATAGCTTACGCCCAATATTAATAACCTATCTCCAACGTCAATCTTAGATTGTTTCATATATCTATCCAATCTAGAGATTGGATAGATGTATGAAACAATCTAAGATTGACGTTGGAGATAGGTTATTAATATCGGGCGTTATTAGACTTTCAAAGCCAAAGTGTCAAGCCATTTACAGATTTTTAGATACTTATTGATTCGAAAGGCTCTACGTTGTATGCGAACAAGTTGTTCTACTTGATACTTGGGTGCACAAGACACGAGATGAGAACAATACTTGCGAACCTACGAATGAACCTACGAACGTGTTTGGGGGTAATGTACTGTTTGCCGATGACCCCCAGTTTCTTTGATGCCAACTTGGTCGTCAGATACGATACTGACAGTCACTCGAAATGTTAAGGCCCAATAGGCTGGCCAATACTCAAAGGCTGGTGACACAAGTTTATTTCAGCACTGGTTTTTCCGAGAAAGATCTGCATGGTCGGAGATTTGCATAGTAGTGTATGCTAGGACCCTCTAACATGTCATTGATATACAGAAGAAATAGCAAAAAAGCTGGCGATTCAATTGCATAAATTCTCGGGAAACCCGTATGCTACAAGTTTTGCAAGGAGTGGTCTGTGCCACGCTCAATCGAAAGCCTTTCACATACCAAACTAATTGCCAGGCCATATACCTTGCTTTCAATAGCTGTGACCCAGCAGTGGGTTAGGTAAACCAGAACGTCACCGGATGAGCTACCATGGCGGAAGCATTAGCATACGGTCATTGATCAACAGGTGATCCTTACGTAAACCAGAAGCTGGCTGCATTCACCGGTTGCGGTAATTTTGAACATATTGAATATTTTTGAAAACATACACTATTTTTTTATTTCAGAAAATAATTTGCTAAGTGAGTCAGCTTTTTCAAAAGTTACTTCGGATGCGTAACTACTTATTTAACAAAAAAAGACTATAAATATTAAATATTCTCAATTTTATAAATATAAAATTTTACAATATAATATGTGATTGTGATTTTTATCTTAATATAAATATATTTTGTTCAAATTAATTCTCTAAAATAAAGGAAGCACTTAAAAGTTATCATATCTCTATGAGAATATAAATAAAAACATATCAAGGTCAGTTATTTAATCATTACATCTGCTTTTATACTAGTAAAATAATTAAAGAGACCAGTCGTGGGGCAGGGGCACAAAGTGTAACTGTAAAAGCAACTGGTTGTGGGTTCTATCCCCAAAAAAATATTTATTTAAATTTTTATTTCCGTTTCTTCGCTACGCCAGTGTAGAGGCAAAACGCAGGGTTGAGTTCCGCCACTCAACACGCAATGCCTCCAGAATTTGAAAGAAGTTTGGGGACATGTTAAATAACCCTAATAACACTTTTTTTTATTAATCTTCCATGTACAGACACCATTTTTTTTTCAAAACAATTGAATACCCTAATGGGAACTACGAAAATGCAATGTAAAATTTTAATAATTTTCACATTATAAATCTTAAGTGCATTGCAAGCATACGTAATATGTTAGAACAGGAACGTAATTTAGTGTATTAAGTAAATAATTCAGTAGTTTAAGCGGGCGAAGCCGTGCGCGGGTCGCTAGTAAATATGAAAGTGTACTCTAAATGAATGCATATTTGCATATTTATCATACAGACAGTGCATTAAATAATTAAAAGTATTTGTCACAAACATTTCACGAACAGTAAAATTGAAATAACCAATTTTCTTTGGTCCCATTTTTTGTATTTTATTTTGACGAGGTCGCTGATATACTTAATATTTTATTCATCGATACTAATTTTATATCGAACTCAGTATATTTTTTACAATACTAAATATTTTATAGATAGAATAAAAAAAATTAAGGAAGGATAGAGGTCAATCGCGGCGCAGGGGCACAAGTGTGTGATTGTAAACGAGACTGGTTGTGTATTCGATCACCACTCGAAGAAATGATTTAAATTTATATTTTCATTTCTTTGCTCTGGTGTGGAGGCACTCAATGCCTCTAGAATTCGGCGGAAGGACTGGAACGGAGTGTCTTAAGACAATTTCTATCTCCCTACCCTGCAGTTGATTTGATTTTGATACTTTTAAAAAAAATAATTATTATTTAATTTTACAACGTTACGACTCTTTAAACAACATTTCATCAACTCATCCTCTCCGTTGCTAATTTCACATGACAATGTCAAATATGTTCAAACTTGCACTATTTGTTACAATCACATTTTTTTTTCATAAATTAAAATTTTGCATTAGAATACTTTAGAGCCTCCAAAACAAGGAAACCTCGGACTCACCATTGAGCTCCTTCATTTCGCGGTCGAGGTTAAAAAAACCAAAATTCGAAATATTAAATTTTAGCAACACTTGCTGTCTCAACAGAGGCGCTATTGACACTGTGCACAGTTGATAACTCTCGGCTTGTAATATAGCTCAAACCACATTCGAGGATAAGCTGAAATAATAGGTATTGAGATATTGACGATGAATAGAAAAAGATATATCTATAACTTTTTTTCGCTAAATTATGTTTATATGTTCTTTAATGAATTGTATCTTAATTAAGTGATAAATAATGTAATTTTACATGTATTTTAAGTTTTTATATTTTTTTTATTAGACTTGTGTTCACGTGAAGTAGAATTTTTTTTAAATAGAAATATTATTTCTTAACTAGCATCCCGCTCGCGGATTCGCCTACGAAATCACGAAACCATTCGTGTTTTTTTATAATATAATATATGTACGAGTATGTTAGTAGCGTACATTCAAAGACTATGAAAGTTTTAGTGCATTGTCCTAACTCCATAAGATTTTTTGATTGTATTGTATTATTGCGCGGACGTGCCGTAAGAAAGGACTGGCCTCACGGGAGACTGAGCTAATTCAAAAGTACAGCTATCCTGACGTTTTGTTGTTTCATCAATGCAGCCAATGCACCGTAAATTCTGTTACCCGCAACAAAATCTCATATCCGTTTCATATCTTCCGTCTCTACTAAATAAATATACTTTGCACATAATCCACTTCGGTGACGTGTTCTAATATAAATATATCTTTATTTCTAATGCAAGATTAGCATAAATGAATTTCTATTTATGCTAATCTTGCTTTATTCAATTCTTTCAAATATTGGAAACTTTGTCTTCAGTTTTAGACTATTATTTTCACACACTTCTTTCTAAGTGGTGACCAATGACAGTGTAAGCTATCATGGCACAATGGGAAAGCGTCTGATTGTAAGTTGTAAACGTGATGGTTGTGACTTCGATGCCCACTCGAGGAAATAATTTTTCAATTAGTTTCATTTCCACTGAACGCTCAATGTCTTAAATTCAGGCGGAAAGTGGAGAATACAGTTTTTTTTCAATAAGTTGTCTCCACCTACAGTCCTAGATAAAAGTGGTAAAAGTGTAAAGATAATAAAATAAAAATTGTAGGTACTAAAAATCAAGTTTCAAGACACTCCGTTTTCCTTTTTTTTTTTGAAAAAAGAAAATGTTTTTTTTTCCGATGATAGAAGTTATATTTTATTTACGTTAAGCAATAAATAATATTTTTTTTATGTCAAGATAACTTTTTCTTATCAAGATTAAAAATAAATATGTAAATTGCAAGAATAATCTTAGGATCATTCACTATAAGTGAGTAGAAATTCATTATTTGATAAAGAATATTTAAATCTGATGTAAAATAACACCAAAGTAGATCAGTTGACAATGAAACATAAATCATCGCGTTTTATAATTATTTTTTAATTAGGAAGAAATAACTAAGCTTTTCTCAAGTTGAATAATTTCAATATAAAAAAGTTCAACTTAGTTTCGAGTCAGTCACTTGTGCCCACAAGCGTGTGACTGTAAATGCGAAAAATTGTGGGTTCGATTCCCACTTGAGCTTACTTTAATTTCTACGCTGACTTCCACCACTCAACACTGCATCACGCAATGCTTCCAGAATTCGGAAGAAAATAGGAAACAGAGTGTCTTGATTTTAGGCTCCCTCTGCCTACCCTGCTGTTTGTGGGATACAGCGTGAAATTAAAAAAAAACAGAAACGAAATATTTTAACACTAGGTCTCTCTATGTTGGAATTTACCGGGCAAAAAGTGGTTACGACTTCAATTCCTGCTAGTTAACTTTTTAAATATTCCACATACTAAAATTGCAAATTAATTTTAACTTATCCGTGTTATAAATGTAGTATAGAGTTCGTAGGGAGATACTGTTTGAAGAATGCATTCGTATTCAATATCTAATTTCTAGAGTATATTTCAATGATTTATTATTGTGCATTTTAATACAAATGCTAAATTAGTTTCAATAAACAATAACGTATCGTCCAATTTGATTAATTTATATACCACTACGATTATATAAAGCAGTTAGCGATAAAGTGGACTAACTCTTATTAATTAAATGTTTGTTTTAGTAATATTTTTTTTAGAAAACATATACAATTTTTGAATATAGTGGAATTTGAATACTTGTCTCTTGGATTCCCGTGTCAAAGAGGAGTGGCTTTAAAAAAAAAATCTATTCTAAATAACACTACTAAACATATTTAAAATAGTCTTTTCAGTAGTTTAGTTTCCTTCTGTTTATTGAATTGTCATTGTCATATTGTAGAGGCCAGTCGTGGCGCAGCGGCACGAGGTGTGACTGTAAAACCGACTGGTTGTGGGTTCAATCCCCACTCGAGGAGATGAAATATTTACTTAAATTTATATTTCCATTTCTTCGCTCTGGTGTCGAGGTTAAGCGCGGCGTTGAGTTCTGCCACTCAACACGCAATGCCTCCAGAATTCGGCAGAAAGTGGGGAACGGAGTGTCTTAACACTAGGTTTCCTCTGCCTACCCTGCTGTGTGCGGGATACAGCGTGAAGCTGATTTAATTTTTTAATTTTATTGAATTCTTTAAAATGTAGCTTATGCCGTTTGTGATTGAGCGTCTTATATAAAATATCCTTTCTAGCAGCTTCATTTGCTTGCACGTGGCATCTATACACTATACCTTTTGCTATATTAAATAATACACTTTTATATCTTATGTACTGAAATCATTGCATTATTTTTGTAGCTGCATTCATATTATTATATGCTTGTTATTATTACCTAAAATAATAACAAGAAAAAGTCCGGGACAACAAAGTGACCTTATAGGGGTTCCTTTTTTTCGTTTTTAGGGCACGGAACCCTAAAAACGAAGGCATCTAAAAAAAATTAAAAGCACCCTAAAAAACGAAAGCACACCTTTAAAATAAACGAAAGTCGATTTGAGTCGACCGAAATACAAATGTCCCGCTTTTTCGGAATGATTAAAGTGTCAATTATATAAAAAAAAAATTTGTTATATTTCCATTTTTGAACATTTTATGTAATATTTTATTTTACATCAAGGTCTACTTCACAAAGTAGGAAAAGCTGAATTTAAATTTTGATTTTGAATTGACTATAATTTTTTTTATTTATATTTAAATATATGTAACAATATAAACACCTAAACTATTTTGTTGTTATTGGTTTTTAATATTTGTTTTTTTATCGTCATAGATTTTGCGAGATAGATTAAGATGACTTTGATCAATGTCATTCTTTTTTGTCTTAATTGCATACAAAAATATTAATATATATAAAAGAACAGTCTTACTATTTTAATAAGCGAATTTTAAATATTTATATAAAAGCACACATACATCCATAAATACAAACATATTGAACAAGTTGAAATTATGCAGAATCGGCATCACTCTATATCCCGCTTTTAGCAAGATAGGTAGAAGAAGCCTAGTCTTAGGACTCCGCTCCCTATTTTCTGCCGAATATATATATAAATATTTTATTGAAAAGACAAGGCAAACGAGCCTTCGGGTCACCTGATGGGAAGTGATCACCGCCTCCCACGACCCCGTGCAACACCAGAGGAGCTACAGGTGCGTTGTCGGCCTTTAAGAAGGGTTGGGCGCCGGAGCCCGGCATTACCTGATGCGAAACACAGTGGCATAAAGCCACTACTAAACGGCGGTTTTAAATGCTGGGGGTGGTAATGAACCGGTCGAGTCTGCCCATGCGTGTTGCCATTGCTGGCGACATGACTCTACCACACGTACTTTAGTCGCCTCTTACGACACCACCAGTACCAGGATGATCCTATTCTAGGCCAGGATCACACGGCTAAAATTCTGGAGGTATTGCTTGTTAAGTGGCGGAACTCAACGCCACGCTTTGCCTTGATCCCAGAGAGAAGAAATGATAATATTATATATTTTATTTCTTCGAGTGGAAATCAAACTCACAATCGGTCTCGTGTACAATCACACACACTTGTGCCTGGCCTCGAATGATTGGCCAAAATTGATATGCAAATCAAACGCGAATATCTTATTTTAAAACGTTTTTGAAAAAATCTAATCTAAATATGTAATTAATTATTTTTGATATAGGCAAGGACAGCTTAAGACTTTTTATTATTGGTAATGTAAATAGGTTTGGCCAATTAATGGAAACGGAATACAGCGTAATGGACACTAAATGACGCCGTCGTGGCGCAATGGCAGAAGCGTGTGACTGTAACGCGACAGTTGTGGCCTCGACTCCCACTCGGAGGAATGACTTATTATTTTGATTAATATTTTCATTTCTTAGCTTTACTACCAAGGCAAAAAGCGTGGTGTTGAGTTCCGCCACTCTCTGTGCCTATTCTGCTGTATGCGGGATACAGCGTGAAGCTACAAGTAAGTATAATTTGTTTTTTATTTACATAAAATAATAGATGAATTCGAAAGTGTATTATAATCGTGTCGAAGTTTGTTGTCATGAGCGTTATTAACATCACCATAGTTTAGATATACGATCCTTTTTTTTTTAAATCTAAAATATAAAAATTTTATATTGAGGCCAGTAGTGGCACTGGGGAACCCGCGTGTGATTATAATCCGAACAGGTTCGATTTCCAATAGAGTAAATGAAAGATTTATTGTTTTAATTTCTTCTGGTGTGGCGGCAAAGCGCGGCGTCGAGTTCCACCCCTCAACACGCAATGCCTCCCAGAATCTCAATGCCTACCCTGCTACATGCGGGATATAGAGTAAAGCTAAATCAACTACAAGACTATGTAATAGAGAAGAATTGACCTAATTTTAATATTTTAAAAATCAAAAAATAAAATAAAAAAAAACTTTTTTTTTGGTCTTTGGAAAATTGCCTTAAAATATAATATTGCGTCCCGATACTCAAGAATGTTTCTTCTTAATGTTAAAAATACTAATTTTATTTTATTACTTAAGTAGGTAAATGTAAAATGAGGTAAGAAAGAAACTTTTGTAGCGGTTAAAAAAAATATGATGAATAATGTCGTTAAATAACTACTTACAAAATTTTCTAAGCAACACGCTGTATCACACATATAACAGGGTAGGCAAAAGGACTACTAAGAACACTTAAACACTTTACCAGAATGAGGGAATCAAAATGATTCAATTCCCGAGTGGGAATAGAATCCACAGCCGTTGTGTCAAAGGCTGTGCCGCTGCGCCACAACTGGCTCCATATAATAAAGATAATATTAAAATAATATAAAAAGCTAACAACCCGCCCGCGGCTTCGCCATTTTGTCTATCTCGTAACCAGCATTTGTAATATAAGCGCACAAAAACTGTGTTTTTACGATTATCTTGTACTTACTTTTATTTAATATGTATAATAACTCTGTCTGTTGGTGTAAACCTGCCACTATCATTTCTCAATAAACTTTTTTTTTGTATTTAATTATAATTAATTTTTTTTATGACAATTACCTATATTGAAAAAAATATATTATGCAGATGTGGATCCGGCACTCGTTTGAGGGAATGACTATATTTAAATAATTTTTATATACCCTCTCTTAGTAGACAAAGCGCGGCGTTAAATACCGTCACTCAGCACGCATGTCTCAAAAGTAGGGGGTTACTTCTGCCTATTATACCATACGAGAATAAGAAGAGTAATGGAGCTGCTTTTTAATTACCTTGTTATACTAAATCCTGTTAAGGCAATATTTTTACGTGTTTATCATATTAAAATAGCTTTTATATATATTTACATGTAAATATTTAATTATTCATCACATGTCTTGTCTATTGTAATTACTGTAGAGCTCCATGAAATATTAATTAGTTAATAATTATCGTTAGTATTAGTAGTGTATTGTTCTATTTAAATTTAATTGGAATATCAATTAAACATTTTTTTTATTATATTCACACCTTATCCCACATATAAAGGAGCATGGAGAGAGAACTTAGTGTTAAGGCGTTCCAATTTTTTTTTATATCATATGTTTAGAACAGCTTACTTAGGATGTGATACGAGGAAGCTCTTGCAATTTCATAAAATTAATATTTTCATTATAGTACTACTTACATTCTGAAGGTTTTTAAATTAATCTTTTATTTATCTCTTAATCTTATCAGTGGCAACCATCCGCCTCCATCTACAGTCTCTGGATGTTTTTTTAATTCATAGTGTATTTTAATTTACAAAAACCAGCTCTTTCATTTGATATCCACATAAGGCAAGTTACGCAAAACGCATTTTATTTTACCAACAATATGGATTATAAATAATTTTATTGTTATCAAAACTAAAGTCTCTGGAAAATGGGTCAAATTGAACTTGCAAGATCCCACATACACTAACATGGCGAGTTAAATAAAAACTTATAAAAAAAAAAAACCACCAATTGAATTAGAAATAGAAACACGAAATTAAAGCCATTGATTAAAATACAATAAGATGCTCAATAACATGTTAAAGAGCAATGTCGTGTAATTCAATATTTCTATATTTTATTACGTATTGTAATGCTACTTATTTATTAACTCACTAGCTGCCTTTCATTTCCGCGCAGTAGCTAAATATCTTCCATTTTATATATGGTATCTAATGTTACAATATACATATATTATTTCAATGCTGAATATTTGTAATAGTACTTTTTGTTAGCTTCACGCTGTATCTAGTGTTAAGACACTTCGTTCCCATTAAGACACTTCCGTTTTTCACTTTGAGGCATTGCGAAACTCAACGCCGCGCTATGCGTAGCGTAAAGCGTTGACTCCCGTTTTTGCCGGTGTTCGTAGTGCTTACACCTCTTAAGCTGTCTAAGTCTAACCCACACGCAACATTTTAGCTTTCTAAGTCAAGCAGTTTCGACTCTGATTTGTCTGTCAGTCACTTATAGAATAACAGTGCTTTATATACCTATACATAATTATATTGGTCAACAAAAATATTTCAATTAATCTATTGAACTTGGCTATTTTAGTAGTAAGTGATGTGTGTATATTCCATGGTCCCTGCGGCTAGAAATAGACAGGGGTCTAATACTTTTTAGAAACGTATAAAAATTTGAACGTAGCGGGATTTGAATCCGCGCCTCTTGGAAGCCGTCCAAGACACTGGTCTGTCTATCTATGGCTATAGCTACATGTACCTATAAATTATGCGTAATTTTTTAAAATTTAATCTATGTGACAATGGTGAAAAGAATACAGGGGTTATTATTTTAACTTTGGTCTCCTTTGTATGTAAAATAAGTGATGACATCGGATGCCTAACAATAGCCAAGTCTGGCCAAAGCTAAGTAGTTTCTCTCATATTTTAACATACAACTTGTAGGGGGCTTTCTCTATCCTGGTAAAACAAATCGGTGTTGAATTTAGAAAATGAAGAAAGTTAAAACTGTCAAAGAATTGTAAATTTAAATATTTTATGAGAAATAATGCTTATTTATATGGTTCTTTCATAATTAGCGATATACGAGATAACCGACCAATATATACGAGTAATTATTATAAAAAAATCTGATACTTTTTCATTTTTATCTGATTATAAACGGAATGGAGAACGTAGTTATTTTAACTATTAAATTAAAATGTCTAGTTACTGTACTTAACTTTGGATAGATTGTATTTAGAAAATCGTTATATTGGCCTTATTGTTTAAGCTGTAGAAACAATAGGCTTCTATATGATACCTTAATTAAGTATTTAATTTTTTATTCACCTTTTATGATGATATATCAAAGGCAAACAAGAACCGTTATTCCTATTAAGAGACCTATTAAGAGGAAGTTTAACATATTAATACAATAATGACTTCTAAGAAATCATAATTTTAAGCTTTTGGGATTATTTATTTAATTATATAAATAATCCTAAAATTTATTTATTTAATTAATTGCGGTACTAAAACTATCGTATTTAATAGAATAGTATTTAGTTATTTCTAGATGGGCGGTAGATTCGCGCCCATGACAAACTGGTAAACGCAAGTTTTCCTGGCGTTGCCTATATCTTGCTTGTCTTCATCTTTCCATGAAAATTCCATAAAAGAATTCCAGTTCAACTGTTCCAGAGATTAACATGGGCAAAAGAAAAGTTAGACAAACAAAAAACTTGTTTGATTACGTTCTAGTATCGTGTCAATAACTATATACAATTGTAAAAACACAATTTATTTTGAAATCACAGACAGAAATTTCAATTTTATTTATATGTATATAGATATGTTATATGTATATAGACTTTTAGATAACATAAAATTTAAAGTAACGGGATTTTAATCCGCGCCTCTTGGAAACCCTCTAAGAGGCACGAGTTGGACAGTTTCCAAGAGGCGCGGGTTCAAATTCCGTTACTCTAAATTTTTTGTATGTTTTCTTACCTTAGTGTGAAATAACACTTCAAGAATGTAAAACATGTTATATATGTGTGTCAGACTGGCAATGTTAATAATACAAAAGGTCTAATGTAATTTTTATCAAGAAGACTACAAGAATATATCGATATATGTTCCGGTCTGATAAAACGCAAAGCGACATTGGGCTCAATACGCTATTTATAAGCAATACATCTATACTATCGATACTAATTATAAAGCTGAAGTGTTTGTTTTTTTGAAGTGCTAATCTTTTTTTTATGGAAATCGAGCGTATGCGTCACCTGATGGTAAGTGATCATCTCCGCCCACGACCCCGTGTAATACCAGAGGAGCTACAGGTGCGTTGCCAGCCTTTAAGGTGAAGATAGACGCGCTTTTTGAAGGTACCTGGAAGGAACCTGGAAACACCGCAGTTAGGCCATTTCACAGTTGAGTGGAGCGTGGAAGGAAGTTCCTACGAAATCGCACAGTAGCGGAGTGCCACGTATTCAGGTGGAGTGGTTGATACTTGAGTTTGTGACGTACTGTGCGGTTGGAAAATTCGGCGGCAGGTAACAGGTCAAACAATTCTCCAGAACACTCCCCATGATAAATGCGGTAGAGAATGCACAACGAGGAGACATCTCTACGCAAAGCCCCTCTCTCTCTATCTGCCTGTAGCAGAATAGGCAGAGGGAAAAGAGAGCCTCCCGCCGAATTCTGGAGGCATTGCGTGTCGAGTGGCGAAACTCAACGCGTTACCTGGACACTCGAGGGGGAACCGAACCCACAGCCTGTTGCGCTAATACGGAGCGTAGATTAAAAATGTTGATCATTTAAATAAAATATTATTATGATACAACTTATAATACTTATATAAGTATTATAAGTTGTATCATAAGTTGTAATGTACTAATATATTGTAAGTTTTTATTTCATTGACCTATGCCTCGCTATAAACGAAAGAAAAAAAGTGGTGTCATTGACTGTTATTATTACATGTTTGTAAAAGGCTCAATAAGTGAATATGATATTTTTTTTAATTGATAATAAAAAGAAAAAAGGATAACCATAAAAAAATTATATAAAAAAACATTTTAAAAAGTCTCAAAAAAATTGATTACACATATAAAGACTAAAGTGAATATCTAAATTTTATTTAAAAACGTCGGTTTGAGTATTATAAAGAAGACTTTTTATACTTTGTAACCATAAATCTGTTATGTAATAAAGTTCCAGGCCAGTCGTGCACCAGCACAGGCACAAGCGACTGTAAAGGTTGTGGGTTCGATTTCCTCACTCTCGTACTGAGGCGTTGAGTTCCGCCGCTCAACACGCAATGCCTTCTAGTGTACTTATACTAATATAGGTAACGTAACATATGCATCTGATCTCGGTTTTCGCAGCTCATCTATGTCAAATTTCAAGGCCGTGTTATGAATTTTATTGAATAAATAAAGATAATAAATAGGCCATTGTCATTGAAGCATAGGGGCGCACAAGGCTAGACGAGAAATGCACCATTTACATAAATAAATAAAAAAAAACAAGTTAAAGAGGGGCCGACGTACAAGCGTGCGACTGTAAACTCCACAGCTGTGAAAGTCATAATGACGCGAATTTGAAAGTGGGGAACGTGAATGTTTTAACGGTTCCCGGGTTCCCTCTGCCTGCCCTGCTAAAACAACCGGACAAGCGCGAGTCGGGCTCGCTTACCGAGGGATCCGTACAAAAATTGGAAGTCTCGAGCTTTTACCGAAATTCAAGCTTAGCTTAGCCAGAGCCTTTTTATCTGGTAACTCACTTTAACTAGTGCCTTTAATACCAAATTTCACACTCTTTTTAAGACAATTTTTGTTTAAGATTTAACCTCAAATGTATGATGATTTTTTCCTAAACTAGTACTACTTGTAGATGCTAGGTGCCAATAAAATTTCATAAATGTAGGTCAACCGGATGTATCCTATTAATTCTGATTCCCTCTATACTGTCGAAATACGCGTCTTTTGCGATATAAACGGCCATATCTTTTTTTAAGTACATGTATAAATACGATTTTTTCTGGAAATTGTGGGATTGTAGATCTGAGTATATGGTTTGAATTTCAACTCGATCTCTCCAATCGTTTCTGAGATAAGTGCTCTTGACTGTCAGAGAGACAGGCAAAGGAACGGACAATAAAGTGATCTTATAAGGGTTCCTGTTTTTCTTAAAAGATACGGAACCCTAATAGAATTTATAAAAACTATTTTTGTTTAATGGCACAGTGGTCAAGATGACTGTGGGTTCGATCCCCACTCGAGGAGATACAATATTTACTTAAATTTATATTTCGATTTCTTCGCTCTGGTGTCGAGGCAAAGCGCGGCGTTGAGTTCTGCCACTTAACACGCAATGCCTCCGGAATTTGGCAGAAAGTGGGGAACGGAGTGTCTTTCACTACGTTCCATCTGCCTACCCTGCTCTGTGTGGGGGGACAGCGTGAAGCTGATTTATTTATTTATTTTTTATGTACTAGCTTCGGTGGTTTCATTTACAGTACGCTCTCTGAAATTAAGAATATTAGTATAAATTTATTATAAAAATATGTCCCGGCATGTATTTCCATATATCACAAATCCCAGTATATATTTACATAAGCTTCGTATTTAGTAATGCGGAGTTAAACAACGCATTGATAACAAAATATATGCTTAAAGATGTCTACAAAATATAAAACATAAGTTGCAACGAATGGTAAAATATTCTATAAACTAGAAAAACTATGATAAATCCGAAAAACGAAACGAGACCTAATTATTTTTTTATATTATAGTTATGATCAGATGTCAACTGATTTTTTCCTCAAACGAATGATTTAATCTCAATTGTATTGTTAAATACAACTACTACTGCTGCACTTAAATATTCTGCCTTTTTTTTGCTTCAAATAAATAAAATATTTTTCAGGAAAATAATCTTGGAAACTCAATTTGAATTAATTATTAAGTATAATTACATCTAAAGTGAGGGTAATTTTCATGTCGGAAAAGGATCGTGACTGGAAAGGTAACCGCAATACAATGTCATGTTTTATTTACATATTATATTTTTACACCGTTGACAATTTACACATTCTAGACCAAAGACAGCGGTGAGTGATAACAGAATGTATAATCAACTATATATTTATTTATTTTTTAAAAATATACTAGTCGGCTTCGTTCGTCTCTTGCTCGCTTCGCTTGCTGTAATAGTATTTTTATTATTATTATTTTTTTTACTATTACACCAAATAATCTATCTAAATTAAAAAAATAAATTAAATTAGTTTTACGCTGTATCCCGCACACGGCAGGGTAGGCAGAGGGAACCTAGTGTTATGACACTCCGTTCACCACTGTCTGCCGAATTCTGGAGGCATTGCGTGTTGAGTGGCAGAACCCAACGCCGCGCTTAACCTCGACGCCAGAGCGAAGAAATGGAAATATAAATTTAAGTAAAATATTATTAATATATTATAATTTAAGTAATATATTATCTCTTCGAGTGGGGATCGAACCCACAACCAGTCGGTTTTACAGTCACGCCTCGTGCCGCCACGACTGGCCTCAGATCCTCTATCTCTCAATAATAATATATAATCTCCCAATCTATTACCTCTCTAAAGTACATACGAAATAGTCCTTCTTTGTTTGATATACTATATAAATTATACAATCACTCACATAAAACTATATATACAATAGAAATATGCAAAAGAAGATATTATAAAAAAGAAAAAAATCTATGTGTTCAATTCAAAAATATTCTTTAATTCGTTCAAATCTAATACTACTTCAAGCTTATTATTTTGAAATAAATAATTACTAGATTAATATTCAATACTTTTGCCAATTAAATACTATTTTTTTTTATAATTAGCTTATATTTTTTTTATAATTACTTTTTGGACAGGAGATTTTTCTTGGTCAGTGATTTAGTTTAAATCGATATAAATTTCAAGGTACTCTATACTGAGTGCTAAACAAGAAATCTTGTTTTGATTTAAATTGTAATTATAATGTATTTAGTAAGTCCTATGTATGTTAATGATGTAAAAGGTCACCTGTGCAGTGATTTTTCACTGCGCTCGTGACATGCTGCCTTTTGCCTCGTTTGATTTGTATTTGGTATATTTATTTCATTTTTCTTAATCATTTTTTTTTTCTATAATTAAATGGTTCTTTATGTATAATATATTAATAAAAAATATGCATCTATAAGATATTTAATCTAAGATTTATATTATTGTATCGCTTATATTTATTTGTTTGGAAGTTTTAATCTGAGAATTGCATATAAAATGTAAAGAGATAATTTTTTGGATACATATAAAACACCTTTTCGATATGTTCGTATAACTTAAATTGACTGTAATATACGATTCTTTCTAATTTCTACGAATACTGTACACTATTATTATATATATTTAGGAATTAATAACCACATCCGATAACAAGCAACGACGGCAATTATGGAAAAATAGATGGTCAACAAAAGTTAGAAGGTCAAATAACTTGTTTATATAAACTAAATTTAAGGCAACGTTAGAATTTTTAATTTAAGCTTCCGTAGTACCTTTAGGTATTGTATGAACATACATCATAATTATGTATGGCGACAACGTATTTTTCCATTAATTTGACATTTTATTAGAGTTACGTGGAGATATATATATATATATATAAGAGGCCAGTCGTGGCGCAGTGGGAGGCCAGTCGTGGCGCAGTGGCACGAAGTGTGACTGTAAAACCGACTGGTTGTGGGTTCGATCCCCACTCGAGGAGATGAAATATTTAGTTAAATTTATATTTCAATTTCTTCGCTCTGGTGTCGATGCTAAGCGCGGCGTCGTGTTCTGCCACTCAACACGCAATACCTCCAGAATTCGGCAGAAAGTGGGGAACGGAGTGTCTTAACACTGGGTTCCCTCTGCCTACCCTGCTGTGTGCGGGATACAGCGTGAAGCTGATTTTTATATTTTTATTTTTTTGTAGTCGTTGGTGAAGATGATTTTGCGGTGATTTTAAGCACAAAATAAAGTGTAGCGTGCGGGTCTGCGTATGTAACCACAACGTTACTGTGTTAGCGGATATCTGTAACAGAATAGGTTGACCTTGACTATATACATATGTATGAGTCCTCAGACAAGGTAAAGGTAAAATGTATTAGTTGTGATGTATAAAGTATACGAAGTATGCTTTATGTAAGTATATGAAGTATGCTTGGATTATGTAACAGGTAGGTAACTGTTGGGATGAACGCGACAGGTTGTGGGTTCGATTTCCACTCGGGAAAATAAAATATTTTATATTTTCATTTCCTCGCTCTGATAACGAGGCAAAGCGTGAAGTGAGTAGGAAACGGACGTTACATTAAGTTCCCAAAATCTCTCTGCCTACCCTGCTATGGCCGGGCATATACAGGGTAAATGTAAAAAAAGTAACTACCTCATTGACATTGTTGCTTACATTAAGTAAAGGCCGATGATTCACCAAAAGTGACAAAAAAAAAAAATTAAATAAAAACAACATGGAAAAAAGAAAAGAAGTTTTTTAGTATATTTTGAATGTACTGAATATTGCTTTGTTGAAAAGCGTCCTATTAAGAATTGTTTTATTCTCTCTATTCCTTTAAATATTTTAAAAAGATATCTTAATTACTAAACGATATTTAGCATTACTAATATAAAGAAAATTCCGATATTGAAAATTGGCAAGGAAAATAAAAAAATATCATTCACAAAAATATCGTTCATTTCACTCAAAATGTGTGCATACTCTGTAAACTTAAGTTTAACAATTTTATTCGCCGCAGAATTCAACCAATTTCCCATAGACCTAAAATTAAGTCCAAATAAAGAAAAAAAAACCGGAAACTCGAAATTTAAAAAAAAATTAAATCAGCTTCACGCTGTATTCCGCACATGGCAGGGTAGGCAGAGGGAACCTAATGTTAAGACACTCCGTTCCCCACTTTCTGCCGAATACTGGAGGCATTGCGTGTTGAGTAGCAGAATTTAACGCCGCGCTTTGCCTCGACACCAGAGCGAAGCAAATGGAAATACAAATTTAAGTAAATATTTCATCTCCTCGAGTGGGGATCGAACCCACAACCAGTCGGTTTTACAGTCACACTTTATGCCGCTGTGCCACGACTGGGCTCATTGACCAACTTGAAATTTATATTAATTTATTACAGATTAACAGAAAAACTAAGACACTTAAGACAGAAAAACTATTATAACCTTATAATTGTAATTGTAAGTTGTCTTATTTAACAGAAAATAACTGCATACGACTCCAAAATAAGTTTATCAACTTTTATAAGTTGTACTTCCCGACGACCTTCAATCCTCAAATTGGTACGGAACCCTCGGTGGGCGAATCGGGGTCGCAGTTCATCGGTTTTTTCATTTATTTGATAAAGTATATCCGGAAAGTTACCAAAAATAAATTTTGCAAACAAAAATCAACCATAGAGTAAGAAATTAGGAGGTTGATTGATTGTTCAGTCTCTGAATTTGATGTATGATCCATGTATGTATATTTTTTTATAGTCATTTGATTTAGAGATATATATATTTTTTTAATTTTGAAGTGTTATTCCATTCAGGAAATAATATTTTTTTTTAGAAAATTATTACATTACTCTACTGATCACTTAGTGATCTGTTAGAGGCGCGAGTTCAAATTTCGCTACGTTCAAACTCTTATGTTTTTAAAATAAATATTAGAGGATGATTTATTATTTAATCACTGATGTAGTAGTTTGTCTCATATAGACAAAATTGGGAAACGACTCTCCAAAACACTCTAAAAAATAACCGACAAAAAAAAAATGAAAAACAAAAAATAAGAAATCGTCAAATATTATATGTAACAAGTCCTTTTATATTTACAAGTCCTTTTTTTTTACAAGTCCTTTTATATATATAGATTTTAAGTCGGTGTTGGAACAAACAAACAATGATCAAACATTAAATATCGATCATTAAATTACCCTTAATTAAAGGAAATAACCAAACGAAATTAACTCCAGCGATAAATTAAAATTCCAAAAAGTGCACGCGTCTCGTGCATTAGCTGGGAACTAAGCTATTAAAGTTAATATTTAAAAGGTTACTTATTATATTGCCCGTTGATTTTTATTTGAAGTTTCCATTTTATGTTTACACTCAAACTCAATCCATTATAGGCACAGAGCATCGAAATTATAACAAGACTCCATATTCTACTGTTCTTATTCTTATATTGTAAGTAAATATTTCAAATATAATCCAAGAAAGTATCGAATTCACTACCAGCGTTTTCAGCTAGATACGTCTTTACTGCGCCACGAAGTAAAAACAAGAAAGAAATTATGCCTGACTGATTTAACGACATATTTTATTCTTTGTGTAAAAATTCTTTGTTGGTGCAGCTCTACCCACCTATTATTGTATTCCAAAAAAGGCTCGATATCTATTGTTGACTCCCAATGCCAAAAACATTTGCAAATATTAATATTCACGATTGAGGCCAGACGTCACGTAGGGGCAAAGGCATGTGACTGTAAGCGCGACAGGTTGTGAATCGATTCTTTCTTGAGACAAAGCGCGGCTTTAAGTTCCGCCACGCAATGCCTCCAGAATTCGGCGGAAAAACGGTACAAAGTGTTAACACTAAGTTTCCTCTGCCTTCGCCTCTCTTTTTTTAGTGTAAAGAAAGTAAAGTTCACGTGCTGTACATAATTGAGTATTTCAACAGTTGATGACTGTTGCTCTTTGAAAAACTTAAAAATTAGTAACTTAAAAAAGAGTGAATAGTTTTTTCTATATGCAATATCTGTTCTATTTTTACCTAAGTGTGTTTCAGGAATATTTCCAAAACAGGAATCTAGGAATTTAGAATTATTTTGATTCCTAATTCAGCCTATGTAAAAAAATAGATTATTTTAGAAGTGAAGTGGAAAACAGAGTGATGTAATAGAATGATTTCTTTCATATCTTTCACGATGAGGGAAAAGTTAAAAGAATATATACCTATTTTTTTGAATTCAAATGGATTAAAACATTCTAGATACTGACATGTATCAACATATACATATAAAATAAAAATAATATTATAAAATATTAATAATATATAAAAATATTAGAATAAAATAAATAAAAATAATTTTATAAAATATTAATAATATATAAAAATATTAGAATAAAATAAATAAAAATAATTTTATAAAATTTTAATAATATATTTAATACAATTAGTTTTTAGAGTTCAACACTGACCTCTTCCTGGAGAGAGAGAAATTTGCCTATAAAAAATATTCAAATCGCTTTCTGCGTAACATTTATACCAAACACTAAACTAGAACGTGTTACATCGCGCGACTACTCAACGGTCTAGGTCACGGATATATAGCTATTTAATTTATTGAAATTAAATATTAAATAAAAGTCGCCATGAAAATAATAATAATAAATAATTATTTATTACTATAATAAATATATTTATTTTAAACCAGCGGCCCCCGCGCGGCTTAGCCAGCTTCCATCATCTCTATCTTTTTTTATTGAATATTACTTAAGAGTATTTATGGAAAATTGTTTGGTTCTTTTAGTATGGTTGTCTAAATTATTATAACTTTTGGGACTTTATTTGATTCTGATAAAAATCAAAACAAACATTGTTATATTTAATAGAGAGATCTTAACTTCATATTTATTCAAGGTTCAGCAAACGTCTTGAGTGAATCCTTGTACCGTACCGATATAAAGTACCCTATATGTTGCTCAATAGAAAAGCGGGACATTTATCCCCGGAATTGTTAGTAACTTATTACAAAAAAAAATATATATTAAAAAATAATTATTTACGTGCGTGGAATAGTTCTCAAACAGTGGGATTATGTTTAGGCCGTTCGAGACATTTAAATTTTGGGCTAAAAATCGGGACGTCCCGCCAAAATCAGGAGGTCTGGTAAAGCTGCTCAATACCCAAAACCCCCTCTATCGATAAGTAAAAGGCTCATGAAATTGGTTTCCGGAGAATAGCCCGAAGAAACACGAAGACAGACAGACGGGCAGTAATTTTAAAATAGTTTTTTGTGTTTTGCTATCGTTTACTAACTATATGCACTTGAAATATCATCTATAACTAATGACCAAGTGCTAAAGAATGTCACCAGAGAAATGTGGATTCAAATTCGAGATACAAAAACGACTTAATAATTCTATATATCATTAAAATAATTTCATTTATTTATTGTTTAAATTATTAAATTTCCATAAGCTGTATATACTTATAAATATATAACAAAAATTATCAACAATTTTAATCAATGAAACTATTTTAACCGGATTAATCGCGTATATTTTGTATTAATACAAAATATACGCGATCAATCCGGTTAAAATAGTTTCATTTAAAATGTGTAATAATCGTGAAAATCAAAGAACTTATTAATTTTAATCAAGATGCGATTAGAAGACAAATATATAGAAAATAGTTTTGCTATATTTATTTTATATGTGCCATAAAGAATATAATAATAATAATATTAAAAATAAAAAACATACTATTTCAAACAAGTTGGTATCTAACTCTTAACCTTGAGATAAACCATTATGTACAAGAAACACAACCTAATCAGAAATTTTGCGAAAGAGTTGAACGCATGACCTCTCGACTAACGTCATCTGGCCTTCTAATGAACATTATTTTTGGAAAAATAAAATATAATATATAGTTACATTTTGGATTTCATCATCACTGTATATAATAAAAAAACAAACAACGTACGTAACGTTCTGTTCTGCTCTTTGGTAACGGCGTTCCAGTAGATTACGTTAAAAACTGATATATTTGACTTAACTGTGACTTGCAGCTTAGGATAAGATTCAGAAAGAAAGTTTTATTTTTTCTAAATTAAGCCGTTTAATAGAAAAATAGGACTCGCTCACCGCGGCTTATCATATGTCAACCACCACTTATAAAACTTGACAAACTTAAGTTTGTGGGCAGTCGATGTATTCATTTTATATGAAATGAACTACAAATATAAGTTTGTAATATTTTTTTTATGAAATATGTGACATAACTGTGAGTCCAGGGTAAGTATCCTATAGGTTTTGATTAAGCGGCAAAATTTCATACAAGATGCAGTTAAATCGATGCATAAATGCTTGTATCTTTTGATTGCGTTGACTTAGCTTGATTTTTTTTATGCTTCAAGGGACCAACAATCTTAATATTTGATATTAATATCAGCTTGATGCTTCCACGTGGTCTCGAGATAGAGGCTCTCTACGCGATCCTGAGAAAGAGGGTCTTAACAGACGGACGGACGGGCAACAAAGTGATCTCATAATAGTTCCGTTTTTTCCTTTCAAGGTACGGAACCCCAAATGAAAAAAAGACCAATTAATATTTTATTCCACCAATCAATAATAAGGATAATACAATGTTTGCATCATAGCAAGTAGTAGTCACCACGCTTTTTCTGTATTGCAGGGTAACAGGTAACAGGGGACGTAGTGTCTAGACACTTAATTCTGTACTTTCTCGATATTCCACCCGAATCCAGGATATTTCATGTTGAGTTTAAGAATTCAAAGCCGCATTTCGTTCAAATTAAAATAATTAATTCCCATGAGGGGTTATCCGCCGATTGCAGCTAATTACGTTGTCCCACTAGACCACGATAGCCTCAATCACGGATATCGCGGTGGACGTTGCGTCAATTTTGATTTGGACTCGAATATACAGTACGATTAACAAGTCGTGGCCGCCCTGAAGTCAGGTTTTCTGAATTTTTGCGCAATGTTCACTCACTCACTGTGGTCATGACTCGTTGGCCTTACTGTACATATTATTCGTGTCATGAAAACAGTAAGTATTATAAAAAGAGGTGGTTTACATCTAAACTTTAAAGGGAACTGCCTATAGGGTAAAATATTTCAAACCCTTACCTAAAGAAGTTAATCATGATACCTCAACAGTTTATTATTATTATTATTATATTATTATTATTACTTAGCACTACAGATATTTAGTACGTAACCTTTTTTATTTATTATATATTTATTTATTATATTATTATATCTAATTTCCTTACCATATATATTAATTACATTACTGTATAAATACAATTAATACCTATTAAAAGAAAATATGAATTTTAATTTTACAATATTTTACAAAATTTTACTTAGACCTAAGGTGTTAAGCGAGTGTTTATATATATACTTAATTACACAACGATAAGTACATGCTAAACTTTAATAATAATTGATATGTACCTCAACAGTTTAGACGTAGGATTTTTTTTTCATTTCACGATGTTAATCCATACTGTATTTCGTGTGACGCAGTTACGTAATAAAAACCAATAACGTAAACACCTACTACTAGAAAAATACTTATAAAATTTTACTTCCGTCAGCAGTCCCTATCACTGTCAATTTAAATTATTTTTCCTTAAAAATGTTATATTATATTAACAAACATTTAATTTCACGTAAAAAGATGGAATGTAAAGGTCTGATTCGCCATAATCGAGTGCTTTGATCGGTAATCAACTTGGCACTGATGAAGCAATTAAACTTGTGGTTACAAAAACCACTTTGCTATTAATATGACGTGACAGGTAATTATATAACTGTACCAACTATTGTTATACATATTTTATAACATAATTAATTATATTGTGACTATAAACGCAACGTTGTGGGTTTGATTCTCATTTAGGGGCATGAAATATTTAATATTAGTATTTTCTCACTCTGGTAATGAGGCAAAGTGCGACGTTGAGTTTTACCCTCAACACGCATTGTCACATGAATTTGACGGAAAGTGCGGAATGGAAATGTCTCTTAATACTAGCTTCAATGATTCCCTCTGCCTACGCTGCTGTGTGCGGGATACAGCGTGAATCGGACAGCTTGCGAGAATTATGTCGTGTTGCAGTCGTGCCTAAATGCGACAAATCGCAATTTTAAAATAGTTGCGTTTTTAGTGTCGCATATGAACGCACTGCTATATCAACACATTGCATTTCTGCGACAAAATGATCGCTCGATAAACAATAACTTATCATCAATTATCTGATAATTGTCAGCAAAATTTCAATTTTAACCCTGAAATCTCACTTGGAGGTACCGAAGTCGCGTGACGTGCTATAATAGCAAGGTCGCACGCTAACCGCCGCGCCTACAGGGTCTTTCATATAAAATGTAATATGTATTTTGTACAACAATGTTATATATTTATTATATATGTATCTATATATAAAAGATTTATATTGAAATTTTGTACAAGTTAAAAAAAAACATAAAGTAGCTTATAAAATTATTAGATTAGAAAACTAACAAAATTAGTAATATATTGTTTGTTTTTAAAGTTATTTTTGTCAATGTTTACTTGGAATGTTAATGTTTAATTACAAGAGAAATTTATTATATTATATTCATAATTTAAACCAATTTCGCTGATGTGGACCTTAAATACATGTATTTTTATAGCAGTCAATGTGGAAACGCATAAGTTCTTACGAAAACCATACAATTGAAGGATTTGTTGTTAGGTTACTGTCAAGGTCTTCATTTTCAAACAT
>DWLH01000186.1:0-28988 GCA_018249795.1 Heliconius telesiphe telesiphe | reverse complement strand
CAATAATGCTATATATAGAAAACTCCACGTTAAATAAATTAAATATAAATAAAAAAATACAATAAAGTTTGAGAAACAGAATTTTTTTGTTTACATTTTTTGTCTTGCCATAATGAATCGAGTATAGGTTATTATTACAGTCCAACAACAATAACAAAAAATGGGCAAAATAAGTCACAGACTTCCATTTTTAAGATACCAGAAAACGATATAACACAAATCTTTACAAAAGATAAAACGGTCCACAAATTTGCGCCTCAACAATCTGCCACTATAGACTGCTTTGTCTTCTTCTAAGCTTCTTGTAAAACCACCAACAAATCCATAATTCAGAAAGTAAAGAAATGGAAAGAAATTGTTATTATAATTACAATTGTAATGTTGTGTATAAACATATAAATAAATAGTAAAATTTAATTATACATAGCTTTTTCGCTTCATGCTACAGCGTGCGTACATAGAACATCCGTGCTCATTAAGACACTTCTGTTCTCCACTTTCCGCCGAATTCTTGAGGCATTGCGTCTTGAGAGAACACCGCGCTTTGCCTCATTACTAAAGTGAGGTTATTAAAATACTAAGTATATCATTCCCCCGTATGGAAATCGAATCCATAATTGTCAGTTTTTACAGTCGCATGCTTTTTCCCCTGCGTAATTAATATATATATATATTTTATCTATTTATTATATAGAAAACAACGGCATATTATTGATTACTAACAAACAAAAACTTGTATAAAAATATAAAGCCAATTACAGTTTTCCACTTATAAGTATTATCTAAGTACAGAGCTACAGATCAATGAATATTATGTTATCAAAAAAAGACACATATATTTAAACCTTAAAAAAAAACAAAAAAGAATGACAAAACAATGCGAAGTATAAAAAGAGTAATAATACAAAAAAATAAGAGAAAATGCCCCATATGTGTATGTATATGTGTGTGTGAGTGCGTATGTGTGTGTGTGTGTGTGTGTGTGTGTGTGTGTGTGTGTGTGTGTGTGTGAGTGTGTGTGTGTGTGTGGGTGCGATATTATTATACATATAATTATTTTTTTAAATATTTATTTAAATTTATATATTCCATTTTTTCGCTCTAGTGTCAAGGTAAAGCGGGGCGTTGAGTTCCGCCACTCATCACGCAGTGCCTCCAAAGTTTGGCGGAAAGTGGGAAACGGAGTGTTTTAACACTAGGTTCCCTGTGCCTACCATGCTGTGTGCGGGATACAGCGTGAAGCTGATTTTTTTTATGTATGATATTTTTTTTTATTATATTTTTGTTTTTATGTCAGATGTATTAGAATTTTAGCGCGGCCACACTAACAGACGGAAGTGACTACGACCCTTTCCTTCCAGCCGAAAGAAAAACCATTTCTCGTCCATTCTGTTGGAGTCTTTCTCGGATAATACACGCTATCCGTGGTGAGTGTCAGAAGATTTAAAGTGAAGTGCAAATTGTTAAGTGAATAGTACTTTCCCCTTATTACTTAGTTTTGTGTTAGTATTTAACTTTCTATTCAGTTCAATACAGTTTATTTGCAAAGTTTAATCTACATTCCGTAATTATGGTGCCATTTTAAACTTAAATCCCCTTTTGTGTCATTTTATTTTCTTATACGATATGTTAATTTTACTGCAGATTAAGTTCTCTCTTTTGTTTCTTTAGTTACCGGCTCTTAATTATAGTTCCACCTTTAAAATTGAACTTGCTTACGCGTCATACAACGTTAGCGACCGGCACATGTTACCACGTGGTTGTGATTAATCTTTGTATATGTTGGGTAACATATGTAGATTTTTTTTTCTAAATCTGTAATATTTAAGATTTTATAAAAGTTTTTTAATTATTTATTAGTATATTTCTTTTATCCATAATGGCGGATATCCATTGTGAAGTGTCAAGATAGGGCGAGGCGGCCATGCGGCCGCCATATTGCCGGTCGCATATCCGTACATGAGGCTATGACCTTGTGTTTGTGCATCACAATTGCGAATCCTTGTTTTCTTGTTAAGTTTAATCAACAAAAGTAACATAAGTGTTCTCTTTCTTTTTAGACTAACCAAAAATGGGCAAGGAAAAGATTCACATTAACATTGTCGTCATTGGACACGTCGACTCCGGCAAGTCCACCACCACCGGTCACTTGATTTACAAATGTGGTGGTATCGACAAACGTACCATCGAAAAGTTTGAGAAGGAAGCCCAGGAAATGGGCAAAGGTTCCTTCAAATACGCCTGGGTGTTGGACAAACTGAAGGCTGAGCGTGAACGTGGTATCACTATCGATATTGCTCTCTGGAAGTTCGAGACCGCCAAATACTATGTTACCATCATCGACGCTCCCGGACACAGAGATTTTATCAAGAACATGATTACCGGTACGTCCCAGGCCGATTGCGCTGTGCTCATCGTCGCCGCCGGTACTGGTGAGTTTGAAGCCGGTATTTCTAAGAATGGACAGACACGCGAGCATGCTCTACTCGCCTTCACACTCGGCGTCAAGCAGCTGATTGTTGGAGTAAACAAAATGGACTCCACTGAGCCCCCATACAATGAGTCTCGTTTCGAAGAAATTAAAAAGGAAGTATCTTCCTACATTAAGAAGATCGGCTATAACCCAGCTGCCGTCGCTTTCGTACCCATTTCTGGCTGGCACGGAGACAACATGTTGGAGGCTTCCACCAAAATGCCCTGGTTCAAGGGATGGCAAGTGGAGCGCAAGGAAGGTAAGGCTGACGGTAAATGCCTCATTGAGGCTCTCGACGCCATCTTGCCTCCAGCGCGTCCCACCGATAAGGCACTCCGTCTTCCCCTACAGGACGTCTACAAAATCGGTGGTATTGGTACAGTGCCAGTAGGCAGAGTTGAAACTGGTGTCCTGAAACCTGGTACCATTGTTGTCTTTGCTCCTGCTAACATCACTACTGAAGTAAAATCTGTTGAAATGCACCACGAAGCTCTCCAAGAGGCTGTGCCCGGAGACAATGTAGGTTTCAACGTAAAGAATGTGTCCGTCAAGGAATTGCGTCGTGGTTACGTCGCCGGTGACTCCAAGAACAACCCACCCAGGGGTGCCGCTGACTTCACCGCACAAGTCATTGTACTCAACCACCCTGGTCAAATCTCTAATGGATACACACCTGTGTTGGATTGCCACACAGCTCACATTGCCTGCAAGTTCGCCGAAATAAAAGAAAAGGTTGACCGTCGTTCTGGTAAATCCACTGAAGATAATCCTAAATCTATCAAATCTGGTGATGCTGCTATTGTCAACCTCCAACCATCCAAACCACTGTGTGTGGAAGCTTTCCAAGAATTCCCTCCCCTCGGTCGTTTTGCCGTGCGTGACATGAGGCAGACAGTAGCTGTGGGTGTCATCAAGGCTGTCAACTTCAAGGAAGGTGCTGGTGGTAAAGTCACCAAAGCCGCTGAGAAGGCCACCAAGGGCAAAAAGTAGCTAGCGCTGTTAACAGCTAAATTCTTTATCCAACTGCGATACTTCATTCACCGAAAGGTGTTCAGAAGGAAAAAAGGGCTACAAACTCATTCCTTTTCTATATTTTTTACAAGGCTTATACTGTAACATTATTTTATAATTTATAAGGTTATACATATATCTGAAATATTTTGTTATGACTACAACTAAAATGTAAATTCATAGAATAAAAGTAGCCTCCAATAATAATAAAATTTGTTTTATTACCCCCTCAATTTATATTTTGCTAATTTAAAATGTCAGTATAATTAGATTAGTAAATTTATTATTTCATTTAGAAAATAAATATACAGCCTGTCGTGGCACAGTAGCATAAGCGTTTGACTTTAAACGCGATGGTTATGGGTTCTATTCAAACTAAGGGAACTAATATTTATTAATTGTTCATCTCTTTGCTCTGGTAACAAGGCAAACTGGCGTTGAGCTCTGATAATTGAATATTCGGTAGAACGCTTACCTTGATAGGGGGATACAGCGTGAAGCTAAAAAAAAACAAAAATGTTGCAAAATTAATAAATAAATTTGAAGTATTAAAGATGTTATAGTCTTTCTTACTGTAGTAATTCAAGTTCAATCAACGGTTAACGGTAGTTATTTGTAAGTGTTACACGGTTATGATTTTAGGATTTTTTCTTGTTTTTCATTATTTTTTCCGAAAGACCAAGTTAGGTTTTCTGGATGCTAAAGTTCAGAAACCTAACCTCAGGGCGGCCACGACTTTTTGACAGTGCTGTACATAGGATTGAAATGTACGATGTAATCGTACATTAAATACCGTACGCAAATTATCGTACTCATTAACATGTAAAATTAAGCTATTGCATTCCACAAAAAATATCCAAAGATCTTGTTTTACTCAATCGCTTCCACGATTGCTGTAAATGCAGCGTAAGAACTTTCCATTGTATATGTATACAGCATACATACCTTAAATCTTATAGTGATAGATCAATATTAGGTACATATTCGATCAAGTTGCGCTTGATTATTAAAATGTCAATACCTATTGTATATTTTTAATTAAAAACTAAAATGAGAACGTAAAAGAACTACAGATTTTAAATTGGTTAAAAAAAAATATTGTTATTATGAAATATAATTTTTAAAAACAAACAAAAAAGTATAAATAATGATAGATACTTACAATATGAAATTGAGTAATGAAAATTTTATATTTTTAAGTATAAATTAATATAAAAAATAGCTTGAAATGCTATTTTATTATTGACATCATACAACTACTATACACTATATACAAGAAATATTATTTAATGAAATTAAATATAAATAAAACAAATTTTAGAATTTGATATTCTTTATTTTAACATCTAACACAGTTAATATTTTATTTTATAGATTAACGATAATTACTATAGAAAATATGTTAAATGTAATAAATTAACTATTTTCTTGCGATTCTTGCGTGCATTCTTCATGTTCTATTATCATGTTAGCCCATGTCTCATTTTTATAAAGTCTCTGTTTTTTAATATATGGTGCATAGTACATTTTGTGAGTAACAAATAAAAGTGATGTCACTGAAATAGCCATTAACATCTTTACTGTAGGACTAGACGAATAAAACCACTGTCGCAATATACGCATATTATTGAGTTGCAGGGGTATCTGCTTCACTTGTTATTTCTTTTTTCTTTCTAGAGTAACGAGTATCCAGTAGGGGTTTCCAGATATATATACCACTACAGAATCCCAGAATTGTTACTAAGACCAGTTGACCTTTTGTTATTCCCCTAGGTCTATATATTTTCATAATTCTTTAAAGAAAAATGTTTTGATTTATGTAACTTAAATCTAACCTAATATAAGTAAATAAGAAAGTCACATCCATGATCAATCTTATGTCATAGCTACACCGCGTATTTAGATGTTTTAAATACAGAGTAAAAATTTATAATTATAGCTAAATAGACTAAATTATTAATTATTATGTATAATATTTATAAAATTATAAGTGAAACAGGGATCAATTAAAAATGTTTTAGAGCTTAAGTTAGATGTTTGCAATATTTTTGACTACAAATATAAAACTATTTGTATTGAAGTATGAGTTAATTACTGGTTTAAATAATTCGTTTACTTATAAAATAATAGCGACACGTTCGTGTTTTAATATATAATGTATGTTTGCAGCACACTCTCGTCTCGTATTTTCGATAAGGATATTAAATTAATTGAAAAAAAAAACTACCTGTCTATACTTATAATAAAATCGTAATTTATCGGTGTCACCGTACATGGAAAATATTTAAGAAAAATTACTGGCGAACCGCCAGCGGCTTAGCCCGATTGAACTTTATAATCATCTATTTAATAGAATGAAATGTGTTTGTGTTCAAATATTCGTTTGCAGCATATTGATTGTTCATGTGATTGTTTTTCGATTTTTTATAGTGTCTCCAATCCTATTGATCGTAGCATAATATGAAAATATAAGCTTTGAAGAAAATTTGAAGAAGTAGTTCCTCATTACACACCTTAACAACAGTTTTTACATACATTTCCTTTTCGTTTTTAAACAAATATTCTCGTTTCTATCAATCCATAAAATTTGCCATATATAAATATTTTCATAAATATCCATAGATTTCAATCATCATTTCATGATTAATGAATAATAAAATTAGTATTTTTATATTGATCATAACATAAATAAAAAAAAACTATTACCAGAGCACAAATTAACGCAATTCAGCCGACGACGTTCAAATATAATAATTTAAAAAATAAAAACCATGAGCCATAAAAAACCATAATGATTGACAACTGAAGTCGAACCACGAGTGTTTGACGTTTTCTTTTACTAATCAAATGTTTGTAAATTTTAGGTTAACATCTTTTGATTAAAGAACATAAATAAAATATTGAAATGAAAGGTCCTATCAGAACTCTGCCTAATATATTAATAACAGGTTAACATTACCCTTATTTATAAAAATTATATTGTTTCTTTACGTAAATAATATGTTTCACATATTTTGTTTTGGTTTTTAGGAACACCAGGAGTCGGCAAATCATCAATTTCTCGATTATTATCAGATAGAATCAGATTTGAATGGAGGGAAGTGTCGAAAGTTGCAGAAGAATACAATTGTCTAGATGAATACGATCCAGAGTACCAATGTCCTTTCTTAAATGAGGATAAGGTATAACAGATTAATATTGTTTTTGTTTGTCATCTATAAATAGTTAATTATTTAACAAGCGTAAAGTATGTAATGCCATGTATTACTGAAATTAATATTTACAGTTGTTAGACATTATGGAAGGAATGATGGCAAAAGGAGGTAATATTGTAGATTACCATGGCTGTGAGTTCTTCCCAGAACGTTGGTTTGATGGAGTTTTTGTAATAAGAGCAAATAATACTGTATTATATGACAGGCTTCAGGCTAGGTCAGTATAAAATAAAAAATATATACAATAGAACTAATATTTGAAATATATATATATTTCTGGTAAAAAAATTGTAATTGTTTTTTGCCCACCCAGGGAAATTATTTTATTATATTTCCTGTCTCTGTTAAAACAATGAGTTATAAAATATACAGTGTCTTGAATACAGGGCAGAAAGCAGCAGAAGATATATATTCAAAATATCTTTTTTTAGATTCACACTGCATCCTGCATATAGCAGGTTAAGCAGAGGGACCACGGGAACCTAGTGTTCGGACACTCTGTTCCCTACTTTCTGCCAAATACTGGAGGCATTACATGTTAAGTGGTGAAATTCCACAACATGCTTTGCCTCATTACCAGAGTGCAGAAATTAAAATATTTAATATTTTATATCCTCAAGTGGGAATCAAATCCACAATTTATTATGTTTACAGTAAAAATAAAATCACAGTCAATAAAATATAATTGGAATCTATGCTTCTTCACAAAAATCTAATTAGATTATAATACTTGAAATTTCAGAGGATATACAGGAAAAAAATTGGAAGACAATATACAATGTGAAATATTTGAGACATTATTAGAAGAGGCACAGTCTTCATATAAGCCTGAGATTATACAACAGCTTCACAATGACACTGAGGAACAATTGCACAACAACATAGACACTATTGTAGAGTGGATAGAAAAGTGGAAGGAAGAAAATATATAATTATCTTAGACAAATTATTTTATTTATAAAATATACCTTCATTTTAATAAAACAATAATATTTAAACATAGTAGTATTAGAGTCCAGAACAGAGAGTCAGAGAACAGCACCAGTCAGGAAACCTTCCAAGTTGTCCTGACACCATACATTAAACTATGTTGAAATATATCTTTTATACATTTTTTTTATAATTTGTTTATGTTGTAATCATATTTGTACGAAGATTTCATAAATTATCAGTACTATTGTGGCATAGTGGGACGGTGTCTAACTGCACTGCATTATAAATGTAATGGTTGTGAGTTTGATCCTTATTTGACAATAAATTCCCCATTCTGTCAAAAGAAAGTGCGGCATTGAATTCCATTACTTCAACAAGTGATAAAATTTGTCTCTTGATATTAGGTTCTCTCAGCCTATCCTCCTGTGCAGTGATGCATAATTTCTTTAGATTTTACACTATTTAATTAAATAATGGAAGTATATTTTATGGTGTCATGCATACTTAGTTTTATCAAAACAGCAGCTGGGCTTGTCTCATTTTAAATAAGCCTACTAAGATATTTATCATTTCAAAACTTGTTGTACAATACTCATACAATGAGAAATTTAATAAAAACAACAAAAGTAACCACGGAACCACGAAAATTTTGTGAAAACAATCTTTATTTTATTAGTGTATTTGTTTCTTTTAACTAAATTACTTCTTTTTACCTACTATACAATGCGCAATTATATTAAATTTAAAACTATAATTATAAAAATCATTTCATTGATATTCACAAATTTAAATCGTAGTTAAATTAATTAATACTTATAACTTGATCCTGATGGATCACAGAATAATAAAAGTAGTTTCTATGTCACTGAACACAACATTTACAGTATAAATCAAATCAGTTTCACACTGTATCCTGCACACAACAGGGTAGGCAGAGAGAACCTAGTGTTAAGACACCCTGTTCCCCACTTTCTGCCGAATTCTGGAGGAATTGCGTGTTTAGTGGCAGAACTCTAACGCCGCGCTTTCGAGGTAAAGCCAAGACCAGAGTGAAGAAATGGAAATATAAATTTAAGTAAATATTTCATCTCGAGTGGGGGGGATCCCACAACCAGTCAGTTTCACAGTCACACTTTGTGCCCCTGCGCCACAACTGGCCTCTATAATATAAAATATGTATAACTTTTCCATAGTACTTTTTTTCCAGTTTTGCATTTATTTTACCTTTTCCTAACAGTGTTTCGAAATTTACTAACCAAAATAATTCGATATTATAATATAAAAAAAAGTGAATATTGTAAAAAAAAAAATCTCCCCGCTTTACCGGTATTCTAGTTATATAATAAGATTATATTATAATAAATTTTAACATTATTTACAGTGCCAATAGCGTATTACTTCCAAAAATTATAGATTTAAATAATACATTGACTCCATAAACCGTGATCTGTAAAACCTTTTTTTGACTTGTTTGTTTCTTATCTCATGCTTTTGTGAATAGAGTATAGTTGGATTTTACTATTAATAACTATCGAGATTGTCTAAAAAAGTTGATAATATCTTTTGAGCTTTGATGCTATTCAATTGTGGTATTCATGTATTTGTTAACTTTTATTTATAATATCGCTACATTGAAATGTTAATAACATGATAAAAAATTATAAAATATACAGGATTACGAAAATGAAATATATTTCAAACTTATTATTTAAGTAAATTTAAATTGGTTTTATCATTAGCCTCTGTTCTCTTCATATTTCATGAACATTTATTATGGGGCAATTACATATAATAATAAAATCAAACAACTTTTGTATAAATATTTCCTAATTTATTTTTGTTTCCACTGACAATAATTAAGAAATGCATTAAAATTACTGTATTTCGATACATAATAAAGGCTATATCGATGAAATATATTGGGTATTAAGTGTAGTGACATATAAAATTATTAATTAAAAAAGTACATCCAATAAAATCTCATCGATAGATCCCCAATATGGGCTCACTTATATAAAAACGATGGAATGGTATTCTATAGATAATCTATAGTTTACTAATGTAGTCGATTTTGTATAGTGAGTGTTACTTTCATAGATACATACACTCATTCACTCACAGATCTTTCATGGAAAGCATATTCACAACTACTTTAGAGCTCATCTTTGCTTATAACATTGCCCTTTCTGTCATAACCTTTGAGTTTGTCCGAGGCGTTTTCAGATACATATTTAATGAAGTCTTCAATGGCACGTCCACCCTGTAAAAGGAAATATATTTATATTAACATGGCCAATATGGAACACATACAAAATGTTAGTTTAAAACATATATGAAAATAAATTTAGAAAATCTATTTATTTATGTATAAATATAAATAAAAAGCAAAATCTATATGTAAATGATATCTGGTAACTATAGATTTGGATTGCGATTGGACGTATACAAACATGACAAAACACCTACGATTCGTTTAAGAATATATTACATGGGTAACCCATTCGCTGCCAAGCCTAAATTATATGAAGTCATTCCTATTGCCATTGCCATTTATTGTAAGGGATTACACAAAAGGTATGGCAGGTGTAGACCGTTCGGATTAAATGCTGTCCTACTATAGTGCTATGCAGTCATTCAATCTCATCAATCTACATCAATCATACCCCAAGAACAAAGTTCCCTTCATTTTCTTGATGCTATTCCTCCTACACCACAAAAGAAAAACCCAACTCGCAAATGTAAAGTTTGTGCAACGAAAAACATTCGAAAGGAGACTCGATATTACTGTCCGAGTTATCCTTATAAACCTCCATTATATATTGGACTTTGTTACAAAACCTATCATGAAGATAAGGTATTATAAGTGATTTAGTTGCTATAAAATTTTGGTATAAATACACGATGAGGTTGATTTTTTTGAGTAAAAGATTATTCTCTATAAGAAATAAAGTATTATTTTTGTAGAACATTTTATATGTAGTGTTTTTTCAAGTTTTTTACATATTTATATTTATGTTTGTGGCCACAAAAAATTTCCTTATTCAAAAGCCTGCATATTATAATATATTTAAAGCAATGCGTGACACTCTGCCAAAGACGAGTATACTCGTCCTTGGCAGCGAATGGGTTAATATGAGTCAGTTCAAACTTCATATTTTGAAATTGTAATTTATCATCCTCAACCTGAACATATGTGTGTTTACACACACATTAAAGTAAAGTAAGTAAAATACTCTTTATTGTACACTAGAAATACAAATTACAATATTAAAAGAAACATATAAATCAGTACAAAAGGCGGCCTTATTGCTAAATGAGCGATCTCTTCCAGGCAACCTTTGGGTAGAGGAGAGAATTAATGAAATGGGAAGGGGTGTACATAGCAAATGAATACTTATATATTAAACCCTAATAGCATATAAATATATGTATAGAGGTATAAACATATGTATAGAGGTACATTCTTAAATAAAGATTTTTTTTTTAGTTTCACACTTTGTCCAAAAAAAAAGCTGTGTCAGCAGATATAACCTAGTGCCAAGATACTCAGGTCTCAACTTGTGTTGAGTGATGAAATTCCCTTGAGTAGGAATAAAATTTACAATTTTACACTGCATTTTCTGTAATAAAACTCATTTTTTTTATTAAAGTGTATGATTTCTAACTTACATTATATCTAACTGGTTTCTTGGAGTTATCCTTAGGCTTCCAGTAAATTGTTGGGAAGCCTGACACATCGTATGAAGACTTAGGCCAGTCATTGGCGGTAGCATCTAGTTTGATGATGTCAACTTCTTCATCCTTCATCTGTAAAAAATTTTTGGGATGTGTGTTTAATTGACTGACAAATATTTTTTATAATATTATTTTCAATAAATGAAATATTTATTAAAATTTATATTTCCATTTCTTTGCTCTGGTGCCAAGGCAAAGCGCGGCATTGAGTTCTGCAACTCAACACGCAATGCTTCCAGAATTCGGTGGATAGTGGGGAATGGAACATCTTAACACTAGGTTCCCTCTGCCTACCCTGCTGTGTGCGGGATACAGCGTGAAGCTGATTTATTTATTTGTATTTTTAGTAGAAAATAATAATTTAAATGATTATCCATCTCTTTCAGTTTTCAACTTCATGTATCCCTATCTCTTATATAGCAAAGAAAACCTAGGTGTCAAGACACTATTCTGTGCTTTTCGGCCGAATTCACTATTCGCGTGTTGACGACGACGCGAGTGACGGAACTTAACGTCTTTGTCAACCATAATGGGGAAATAGAAACAATTCTTTGTTTTTCCAGTCTATAATAGTACTCATATGTTTTTCAAATTACCTTTTCAGCCAATTCATCCCAAACTGGTACCAACTTCTGGCAATGGCCGCACCATGGTGCATAAAATTCAATTAAAGCGTCCCGCCCACTATCGGTCACTAGCTCCTTGAAGTTTTTGCCAACTGCTACTTTGACGGGTCCAGCCTCTGAAGGAATCGGTTGAGACTTGATGAATGGTTCTAGTTTGCCATCTACTAGGTCCTTGGCGAATGCGAGTAGATTTTCAATGCTGTAATAAAAAGAAATTGTTATTTTAAAGTATTTTTTTTAAACTGTAATAAAAAATCTACATATATCTAAGCTTTTTTTTTAATAAGAAAGTGTTTAGGCGTTTTTTTGTGGTTGGTTTTGGCTTCAAATGTACAACCATTTTAGATAATAGAAATATTAACATTTAACTAGAGACTGTGGCGCAGGGGCAGCTAACTGTAAACCTGACAGTTGTGGGTTTGATTCCCACTCGGAGGAATGAAATATTTAATATATTTCTTCACTCTGGTGACGAGATAAAGTTCAGCCATTCTACAGCCATTCTACAATGCAAGCAATCCAGAATTCGGTACAATCTGAGGAACTGAACTGTCTTGGCAAGGGTGTCTTGACACTAGGTTCCCAGTTTGACTCTGCATACCCTGCTATTTCTCCAGTTTCTTAAGACAAAATAATTTTACATATATAAAAACGCATAAAAAATAAAATGTGTTTAATAAATTAAATCAATTATAGAATGATATTTTATCAGCTTCACGCTGTATCCCGCACACACCAGGATAAGCAGAGGGAACCTAGTGTTAAGACACTCCGTTCCCCACTTTCCGCCGAATTCTGGAGGCATTGCGAGCTGAGTGGCGGAACTCAACGCCGCGCTTTGCCTCGACACCAGAGCGAAGAAATGAAAATATAAATGGTAATAAATATTCCACTTCCTCGAGTGGGGATCGAACTCACAACCGGTCGATTTTACAGTCACACTTTGTGCCTCTGCGCCACGACCGGCCTCAATGATAATGATATATTATAAACGCATATTTTTACAGTAATTAAATTAAAGCATTATTGATAAGAATACAGTTTCACAAACAAAGAGTCATAAGCATTTTAAAACATTGCAAGTTAACACTTTTTAATTAACAAAATACAATCTGTTTATACTTTTTAAGTGCTACAAAATTTTATCGCTTTTATCTACTTGAATCAGTTCAATAATTTTATTTTAATTCAGATTAAAGTTTATTTTCAGTAAATCTAACTGATTAATAATATCGATATCAGTATAGTTACACATAACTGGTAAATGAAAGAATTACTAAGCAATTTAAATCGCGACTAAATTACTGTAACAAATTAGTATTAAATGAGTAATGCCGATTCCTCAACTATAATGTCGTGACTGTACACTACGACGGTATGGTCAATTTCAATTTTTTTAGGTAATAACGCATTTAGTGATAACATAATGTTTTTAGGGTTTCGTATCCTTTAAGGACAAAAAGGAACCCTTATAAGATCATTTTGTTGTCCGTCCGTGTGTCTGTCTGTCAAGAGCATTTATCTCAGGAACGTTTGGATATACCTAGACCTACGAAAAAACGCGTATTTCGACACTGTAAAGGGAATCAAAATTAATACTTCCGGTTACCATACAATTATGAAATTTGCCAGCTTAGCATCTACAGTATACTAGTTCAGGAAAAAAATCTGAAAACTATACATTTGTGATTAAATCCTAAAAAATAACAGCTCTAAATAGTAAGAAACGCGTATTTCCGGTTAACCTAGAATTATGAATTTTGGCACCTAGCATCTATAGATAGTACTAGTTTAGGAAAAAATCTGAGAACTATACATTTGAGGTTAAATCTTAAAAAATAATATCCTTAAAAGGGGAGCTAAATTTATTATTAAAGCCGCTGTTAGTTCAAATGAAGTCAAAGATGAAAGGGCTCTCTCTTAATACGATAAGCATGAATTTCAGATAAAGGTCGAGACCTCCAATTTTTCAACGGAACCCTCGGTGGACGGGCCCAACTTGCGCTTGTCCGGTTTTTTTATTGTTCAATACAGATAAAAAAAGGATAAGTGACACTAATATGTTTGGAGTATGAGTAGAAGGACTTGTTAGTAGTTATTTTAATACGAAATAAGGGTAATGTTTGTTTAATTTCAAAATTTGTAAATATCTAAATTTAATTTGCCCCATATATATAATAATCTAATAAATTTTATCGTTTATTTGTTAAATTAGGAGATAATTCATTAGATAATATACTAAGCTTGAATGATTCCGAAGTTGTGTGAATATAGAAAGTACATTGTTTAAAATATTATTACTAACACGGAATAAGAAATCATTAAAATTGTTTTAAGAAATTAAAGATCCACCAAAGGCATCTTCAATGTCGTTATTTCAATATATTTTTATTTTCCGCGTTGCCGCTTTCCGCCAACAATCGACTGTTGAAACTAACGCCACGATAAATTGCAGCTTATGACATAAATAAATTTCATAAGGAAGAAATTAAACTAATTCACCTGAACTCCTGGCTCATCACAAATTTGTTGCCATCAATGTCCTTTCCAGCCACAACAGGCTTGTCACCTTTGGCAAAGTCGATGCCGTAGTCGTTCAGCTCGTGCATGAAGTCATCCTTGTCGCTGATCGCGAATGATATTTCTGACATTTCCTTGGCAACCTGAATAAAGTTGATAAAAAATTGCTATTATTTTAGTACTATATAACTTTTTTTTTGGCTTTACATTGTGTCCCACATGTAGCAGGAAGAGGGAATCTAGTGTTAAGACACTCCGTTTCCTACGCACTTTACAATTTTCACAGCAAGGAAATGAAAATAAGTCATTCCTCAGAGTAGAGTTGGTACCCACAACCGTAGCGTTTACAGTCGCAAGCTTGTGCCCCTGCGCTACTCCAGCACATTTCCTGCCTGGTCATATTTTGTTTTAGCAATAAAAATATGCATATAACTTTCGGCTTAGTCTTATTTTTCAATAAATTAGCTTAGTTATTTATTTGTGTGCATTTTAAATGTATGTATATATATTAATAATAATAATAATCTAAATAATAATTAATAATATAATTATACTTGTATATACGGAAATTATTATTATGCTACAACTTATCAAGCATGCACGTTCAATAAGTATTTAAGGAAAATATAAAATAAAAAGGAAAATGTACATAAAATAAGCGACTTGGTATAATAGGCCAGTAGTGGCATGGGCACAAGTGAGTGAATGTAAACGCGACTATAGGGAATATCTCTAATCTATAGGGAAGTGTAATCCATGTAGTCACTATAAATTTTTATATATATATATAAATTTATAGTGACTACATGGATTACTTCCCTATAGAGAAAAGTTAATACTTATATATGTCACATACTTTTAAAAGTAATATAACATCTTTTTTAATATCACACACCACCTGTCATTACATTTTTTACAAAAAAAAACTATAAATAAGCTGTTGTGGAACTTTAGGAGCAATTGGCTCTGAGAACGAAATGGTAGTGAGTTCAATCCTCTAATCCAATTCCGTTTTTGATTATTTCCATTATTTCAATGCTTTGATTGACAAAAAGAAAATTAGGCAGTGTAAAATAGTAAAGATGTTTTTGTTTTGACCTTAAGTACACGGTTCCTCCAGTAGTTGGTTCCCTTAGGATTCTTCTGGTAGTCGACATCGTAGTAGACAACTACGAGGGGGTTGTTGAAGTCTTGGATGTTCTCTTTTTGACGCACACCGACTAGACCATGGCTGAAAACAATAGGGATATTTTAACATATTTTTAACAAAAAAAAGTAAGCTAAAAAGTAAAAAAATATATTTAATTAACATAAAGTAATACATATTTTTATTTAGTTAAACAAATATCATTAAATAAGTATTTTATAATATTGAAGTTGGTGCCAAGTAAAAGAAACAGGCTTAGTACTGTCAAAACAATAAAAATACTTATTTAATGACGTTTGTTTAACTAAATACAAATCTCATCAAACTACCCTTGAAGTATGTACTTTCCAATAATAAAAAGAACAATCGAAATCGGTTGACGTATTGATATATTCGTTCATTTGTCGCGCACATAATTAATGCAAATTTAAGATTTTCTCATGGATAGCATTGTTAGAATTACGGAAAATGGGAAATATATAAAGAAGAAGGGACACAATTATAGCTTATTAGAATTTTTGAGATATGTAGAATATATTCATTACTTATGTTAAGTATTCACTCGGTCTAATGAGTGTGGAATATGACTTTATTTCGTAATAAAAATTAAGTAAATTGATGATAATAGCAAAAAAAATTTTTTCTAAAAACAAAAACCCGACTGCATAAAACTAAAAAGAAAATAAACAAGCCCAATAGTTTATTAGGATTAACAGTCGGGACCTCTTTAAATTATGCGGGGTTCCTGGTAAAGATTTTATTGATAAAAGAATTACTTATAGGTGAAGTAAAAAGAAATAATTAAAATCACTTACTAGTTTTCCTTAATGAAGCCTTTGAGTTCAGCTGGTTCACCATTGTACACGACGAAGGAATCTTCGAATTTGTTTTGTAGACGCTTGGGACGGTACAGCACTACATTGTCCCTGTTGACAAAAGTATATATTTTAATATTTAAACTCTTCTCAAATGGGAAAAATAAACAAAAAAATGGGTGCGGATGTTATGTTTTTTAATAACATATTTTTATTTATGTATTTAGGATAAAAACAAGGAAATAAATAATTATTGTTATCGAACACAATCTATGCCTAGACAGTTCGTTGTCGATGTAGAAGCGATTTCATCTACTTGCGTATTTTCAACCGCCCCAGCTGTAGACTGGCACCGTCGTGGATCCGCTCGGCCGCATTCATTTTTTTACGTTCCCGACATGCCTTCACTCGTTCATATAGTGGTTAATACTACCATTTGATTGTTTTAGAGAAGCCTTTTCTGACCGTATACGATCTCTGTATTTGGCTTTTCGACGCGTACAAGCCGAAATTATTTAATATTATTTTATATATATATTTTATTTTATATTATAATAATTTTAATATATATATATATATGATGTACCTGACTGACTGAGGTAAGACGCATGCACAGCCGTAACGGCTGATGGTAGAAACGTGAAATTTGGACAGATGTTTATTTTCATAGTCTGGACATTCACTAAGAAGGGATTTTGAAAAATTTTAACCCTGAAGGGATGAAATAGGGGTTGAAAGTTTGTATGGAAAAAAATTAAATTGGCACCGATTTTTATAAAATTTTAAATTCAGACTCTTAAAAATATTTCATTGAACACGTGTTTCATGGTTTTTTAGAATTCACCCCCCCTAAGGGTTCAAATAATGGGTTGAAAGTTTATATGAGAAAATCTTTAAATCGCCACCTATTTTTGAGACTGTTAAAAATATTTTATTGAACACGTGTTTCGTGATTTTTTAGAATTCACCCCTAAGAGTGTAAATAAGCGTAATAAATAGATTTTGACGATAGCTTGTAATTAAAAATTAAACTAACATCGCTAACTAGGTTCCCAGAGTCAAATGTTATTGCAAATCTCGATAAGCAGCAAAATGACCTCGAAATGGCGTCGCTTCCATCTCCACCGCGCGCGATGCGTCATTGTTCTTGTTTATTGTTAATTGTAATGAATTCTTTGATGCTTTAGGTATCCAATGCTATAATTTTGTTTTGAATATAGAGGATAGATATGAAACTACAAGGCCAAACTGCATCCCCCGATTTTGTTCTCATTAGGTTTTTTTTATTGCCACCGTATGGTAGCAAATCTATAGAGCACTGGTTCCCAACCAGTGGTCCGTGGACCACCAGTGGTCCGCAGAAGCCTAAATATGGTCCGCGAACGATTTTAATTTTATGACTGGGGATGGTGAGGCAAAGTTTTTGTTTGATAAAGACAGGTATTTTTATTATACTTACGTGCATAGGGGTCCCTGCTACCAAGAATGATATAAAAGTGGTCCTTGATCAAGAAAAGTTTGGGAACCCCTGCTATAGAGGTATTCACTAAAAATGTAGTATAACGGTGTAGTTTAGGGATAGAATTCACGATCGACGTTTGTATAGTTAGTGACTGTGCTATTTAGTTATGATGGCCTTTTTTTTGGCTACATGTTTTGTCCTACATATAACAGGGAAGGCAGAGAGAGAACATAGTGTTAAGACACTGATTTCACCATATTCAATACATTGAATGTAGAGTGGCGTAGTTCAACGCTGTACTTAGTCTCAAGCTGATCTTTAATTTTGGACAGATATGTTCGTGTTTTTTAATTTTTTTATTTTACCGATGGGAACCCACAACCATCGCGTTAACAGTCAAACGCTATCCCACTGCGTCACTATGGTTTTCAATTTTGTCGTGGGCTCAAAATTCATTTAGATTTACATATTTAGGATAGTTCAGGGGTTCCCAACCTTTTCTTGATCAAGGACCACTTTTATATCATTCTTGGTAGCAGGGACCACTATGCATGTAGGTATATTAAAAATTTACTGTGATAATTAAACAGAACCTTCGCCTCACTATCTCCAGTCACAAAATTTAAATTGTTCGCGGACCACATTTAGGCTTCTGCGGACCACTGGTGGTCCGCGGACCACTGGTTGGGAACCACTGGGATAGTTAGATAAGACTCTGTATTTGTTTGATAAGATAAGAATGCTGAGTTGTGTTTCGTCGTCTAAAAAAAAATATCGTATCGTCTAAATTACTAAAATATCTCGATAAGAGAAAAAATGGATGTTGCATAATCTTTTCTACTTAATTTTGATAATAGTACTGTATGGAAATGGAAGATGAATAAAAAAAATTGAAATACAAAAGCTAGCACGTAGGCAAGGCCGCCGTGGCGCAGTGACACAATTTCGGACTGTAATACGACGGTTCTATTCTTACTCGGGGAAATTAATTCATGAATACATAGACACATATTCTATAAAACATCTGTGTCGTGTATAAGTTACTTTGTCCACATAATGACGGAAGTCTAAACAATTATTGCTTTACATTTCCCATAGTTTAAAGAGCAAAAACATGGCCACCACAGAGGAAAATAGCGACGATATGAAAACAATTACTATTAAATACAAACATGTAGTAACTTATTGTACCATCAAGGTTGTTATCTCATTTTGTGCGACAATAGGAAAAATAAAACAATATTTTTCTTTTACGTAGACAATTTTCGAGACATAGTATGTTGAATGGCGAAACTCAACGCCGCGCTTTGTCTTAGCGCACCGTTTTAAATATTTTAGCAAGACATATTAAACTATAATACTTAGTTTTGTATTACTAATTTAATAAAATTGCTGTATCACAATTTGGTAACTCTATACCAGTAATACCATAGGCAGTTTGGAAGCCTTTTATCAAACTATATTGTAGATAAACAGCTAAATTAACTAACTGTTGTGATTAATAACATTTAAAATTTTAAACATAAACAAATGGTAATGGAGATTACAGAAGTTATCTAATGAACCTGATATTGATAATAAAATGCATAATATATAAAGCGAAGAATAAAATAGTATTAAATGTTTTTTTATTATCTCCATTATCTAATATTAGGTTGATTAAAAAAAAATCTGCTTCACGCTGTAGCTCGCATACAGCAGTGTAGGCAGAGGGAAGTAAGTGTTAAGACACTCCGTTCCCGCTATTTTCTAGAGGCATTGCATATTGAGTGGCAGAACTCAACGCTGCGCTTTTGTCTCGACACCAGGGCCAAGAAATGGAAATATAAATTTAAATAAATATTTAAGTCGCGTTTACTTACAGTCACACTTTGTGCCCCTGCGCCAAGACTGGCTTTAATCCTCTATTAGGTTGATGCTATGAAAATATTGTATTTTCATCAGATTTTAGATGTAAAATTTCAAACTAATTAAGCAATGGCAAAAGGGTTAAGTTAACATAGTAATATTACTTTATATAGAAACATATGAAACTAAAAAAAATAATTTATTCTATTAACAGAGTATGCACAGAGAACCTAGTGTTGAGTAGAACACTCATTTTATTTACGTCTAGTGGAGAAATAAAAATAACTCCTTCCTTTGAGTGGGGATCAAACCTGTATCCATCGCATTTATTTACTTATCCCACTGTACCACTATGGACACTGTTATTGTATTACTGGAGTAGAAGAGTGCTTTAGTAAACACAATGACAGCTGTGGGTTCAATTCTTACTTGCGGATAATGAAATATTTAATATTTCATATCCCCGGTCATTTTCGTTCGGTGACTTCAAGTACTTTTGAGCATCAGGAAAAAAGTAAAAAATGAAATTAAATCATTACTGATAAGTAATTACAGTTTTCAGAATTTGAATCTATAACATGTGCAACAATGGCCGCAATTATTACTTAATACTGGTCAATAATTATTTCAATTGGGTGTATAAGAAATCAGCAATAAAAAAGCCTTGAGTATATAAATGTGAAATTGCAGAAAATTACAATAATGCATGCAATAATGAAGTGTATCCGTAATCATTAGCAACAATTCAACCAAGTGTTAACAGAATGCTTTTTTTTGTAGTTGCATTAAATTTAAGTTTTAAGTTATAAACATTTTCATTAATAATATTTTTATTTCTCTTTTTAAATAAAATTTCTAAAATTAGTTTCCTAAATAAACATTTTTTTTTTTTTAAATTATTTAAAATTAATGGAATTTTAAATTGGCTTTCATTGCTAATTTGAATATAAGTTAAAGTTGTTTGCTTAAGTGCTTTTAATATTAAATCAATAATGTATGGTAGTAAAGTAGGTTCAGTGTTTACTTGACTTTGACTCCTTAGTCAAAGTAAAGATGACATGTTATTGTTAATGCTAAAATTATGTATTCAATAAGCAAATAGTACTTATGCAGAAGCTATTTATTTTATAACAGTCATAAATACAAGCATCTGTACAAATATTTAAATTAGTCACTTTCAATGTCACCCTCCCTTAGCAGTCAGCAAAAAGAACTTTTAAATGAATGTATTTTGATTTACATAGCTGTATTTGAACTAGCTAATTAAAATATAAAACAAATATTTTTAAAAATTGTCCTTAGTTTTAATGTATATAACATTCAATATTATGAAAATTGGGTAGTGGATGGAGAATGGAGTGTTTTAATACTACCATGTGCACATGGCAAGCAATGTTAAGCTAAAAAAAATAAGTATAATTGTATTTTTAGAAGAATTATAAGATACTTACTTGAATCCAGCTTTTTCTAAAACATCTTTAGCTGAGGAGTGTCCAAACACAACTTGTTCTCTCATGACATCAGCGGCTACCAGGAATTTGCCCTTTAAGTCACTTTCTTTTTCAAAGAAGCCTCCAACTACCACTTCATCCTTGGCTAGGAATTTTTCATAGCTAGCAACATCTACTAAGTCTTTTGAGCTTGGTCCTACTTGGGCTCTCATATATTTGACTATGCCATCTAAACAAAAAAAATCATGAGTTTATTTGAATAAGATTACAATTATTTTTTCCAAATTTACCCTTAAAGAATTTTTTTTCAATGTTTCAGCATTCTCATATAACATGATTGTCACTTACTAGATTCTCTGGGGCCGTTGTACTCTTGAGATAATTGACCATTGCGGAAAATCTTAAGTGTAGGGTATCCAGAGACAGAGTGCTGTTCACAAGAGCTCTTTCCACCTTCCGTACAGTCTACTTTAGCTAGCGTAATTGGAGGATCGTCATTTTTCAAAATGCCGGCCGCATCAGCGTATTCTGGTTTTAATCTCTTGCAATGACCACACCTATTATATTAGAAATAGTATTACAATAAATAACTAAGATCACAAGGGCTAAAGGTTATTCAACTCTTATAATTCTCACCATGGAGCGTAAAACATGACGAGAGCGGTTTCATGTTGAGCTATAGCACTGGAGAAGTCGGCATCAGTAAGTTCAAGTACATCTTCTTCAGAGGCTTTAGATAAATAAATTAAACCTAAAAATAGTAAAATTTTAAGTGATCCTAACATTTTCGAAACTTTCACTGGTGCAATAGGTACCGCTACTCGTATTTTCAACGTCCAAGTGAAGCTAGTAAGAATGAAATGTAAAGAGAGGACAAGGACCGGAAAAATACACGTATGATGCTGAATATGACATTAGCCGGCAAAGCGTTGGCCGTTTTTGATTGGATAGCTATGGATGCATTCATTAAAGCATACGTTGTTATATACTCTTCATAAAAGAAAATCGTAAGATGATTTATGTATAAAAAAAAAATTGTAGTGTTTATTATTATAGTATAGTAATTTATACTACACATAAATTTAATAGATTAGTATTAACCGGTAAAATATTAGAAACCGGCATTCAATTTTATTGTCATTAAGAGCAAGCTGTCACTAGTTTCAACACTAAATTGTTTGTCAGTTGGCTTTGCTGTCAATCGGAAAATGGCAGCGACGAGTGTTGTCGTTCTCGACAGAGGCAACAATACAACTTGTACCGTAAATCTTTTCGGTAAGTTTAATTATATTATAACAATTTATAAATTATTTTAAAGCAATAAACTTCTGATACACTTGTTATATAAACGGATATTTAAACTTAATACACAAAAACCGCATAACCTGTAAAACTTTTTTGTTATTATTTTTGAAGTAATGCGCGGAACTTTTAAATTGATACATATTATAGACGTTGGGTTACTTGAATTACGATATATAATACTTCTTGGCTAGTTTTCTATGTACAAATTTTGGTAGTGGTGCTTAGTGTAATAGGAGGTAACAGTTTTTTTTAATGAATAGACTGAGAAGTTGTCTGCGGTGATATGACCTTGGCTATTGGATTGTAGGAAGTAAAGTGTATACTAAATTGTAAGTGGTTATTTGATGTACTCACAAAAAATGTTCATAAGCTGTCTAGCAACATTAACAAATAATTAGGAAGTGAATTAAGTAATCAATTAGTTAGAAATTGAATAAATAATATTTGTATGAATTTTATCATTGATAAACTATTGTTCATCATTTCAGAATTTATCCTAAAATAATTTTAAACACATACTTTTTGGTTTTTGTCTTTGTTAAATATGTGCTACATTTACATTGATAAATACATGGTACTCTTCATGTAAAAAATATATTTCTTGATTTAATTATAAGCTATTTTGCACTAAGAAATCATTAACATAACATTATATATAAATATATAATTATCTTAAATACTTGGCACCAATATACACATCCTTAAATTTTATATTGTAGGTTTTATACCTTTTTAATTGCGGTAATATAAATAAAATAGCTTGGGTAGTAAGTGTGATATGAATAACAATTAGGCATAATTGGCAAAAATGGCTATTTATTGTTTTCTGTTTCAGGTGCTACAGTGGTATCATGGCGGGTTAATAATCAAGAACAGTTATTTGTAAGGTAAGACATGTTTAGTAATTTTTAATTGATTAACGAAATTTTATGACATCAAATATAATGCTGACAAAAATATTGTATGTTCAATATATTGTTCTTCCACAAGTACCATAAAAAATTAAATACAATTTTTTAATTATTACAAAAATGAAAATAAATATGCAATAATAAATATACAATTGCAATAATATAAGCATGGAATTATTTTCATATGAAAATATGTACTTAATCGTGTTATTAATTTTCCATAGGTTTAGGTTTATGTTTTATAGGATTGTAACTGACAAATTACATTGAAAATATTATATAATATTTAATTTTGCATATTGTAAATCATTATATGTCATTCACATACCACTTGAATGAGAGTGAGCAGAGAGCTCTTTACTCTCCATCTGTTTGAACATACATTGTAGCAGTGCTTTGTGTTTCAAAGTTTCCTCTTTGTTGTAATTGAATAGTTTCGTTTTTTATTTCTAACTTATATAGGTTTTGCTAATATTTCTCAAAAATATATTAAAAACCATCACTTATAAATTATTAAAAAGTTGTAATTTCTAAGCACATTTTTCTATCAAATTAATGTAAGCTTTACATCTTATAGAATCTATTGTTCGACTTTTAGTATTCTTTTTGTTTACAATTATATTAATTTTTGCTAAAAGTAAATCTATATTAATATTAATAAACTATTATCTATATCTATGTTTTGAGATATACTCATAAACACATATCTGAACCATATGTAGATAAAATATCTATTGCTTATATCCTCTTATATTTAAATAAATCATTTTCTATATTGGTTCTTTGTATCTGCTAAGATCTAATCATGAAATTTAATCTTATATGTCATAATATAGAATTTTATTTAATATTATTAATGTGAGCATTTTAACAATTTAATTACACCTATATATTTGACTTCTTCTTTTATCATAATTCATTTTGTGTGGGCGTTTGATATGTTTAAATACTATATATATAAATTAGAAATAAATCTTTATTTACCCTTGATACATTTTTTTTTACGTATTTTTTTAACATCTAATGCATTTTTTAAACGTATTCATTAAGATTACAATATTTCTACTAAGAGTTGAATGGATTTGAAAAAAAAAACCGACCGTGAATATATCCGTGTAGAAACGAGCGCTTCCGCTAATGAGGCTGTGTCGATTAGTGTTTCGGGCCTCCTGGCGGACCTCGTGTAACCAAGGCTTAGCATTTGAATAATGGTCCGTACATCTGTTATTCCGTTTGACGGGCTTGAAGAAAATAGGGGAAACGAGTCCAAAACTTGGGTGTTAGGAATAAAATAAATTTAGCTATATTGTTTTTAAAGCAATAGTCGTTTGTTGCTAATTCATAAAAATAAACCTCGGAGTGTGTATAGACGTTAGTGAAGATATATTTAATAAAAAAGGAATTAATAATAATAAGAAGATTCTCCAGTTTTCCATTTAACATTCTTTTCGATACACTCTGATTCCCCGATCAATCAGATCTGAAGTGTTGTTGGCGCGGTTTACCGCCGCATTTTGTTTCAACAGACAAATCTAAACACAAATTTGTTGCATTTAATAAGGCATGTCCAAAACTTCCCATAGTGCCACGATGCTATAATTCCCAATACGACACTTCGATATTATATACCTTGTTCTACAGTTTGCTTTTTCAAAAAAAAAACAATCTATTTTAAATTACATGTATCTATGGAATGGTTTATTTATGGACCTTACGTCGGTTTAGGAGACACGGCTTACTTATTGATTCTATATATATATCTGATCTATATATCGTCTGTTCTTTAATATTATAATAGGTGAGTGGTGATTTTTTTTTATTTTGCCCCCCACATACCACGTTAAAATAATTAACTTCATCGAGGAAACAAAAATTATGCCGAATTTCAACTCCTTCGGACACACGGGTAGACCAATGTAATGAACTCTAAAAAGGTTAAGAATAATACAATTTTATTTTTGAATTCATAATATATCTATCAAATCGCAATACTATAAATATTATTGGAAACATACAGTATTTATGGCCCGATTTGCAAATAATAGCGTAATCTAGTAGCCGCTTACCGATTTCGCGGTCGTTTTACTTCGAATGTCAAATTAATTAAAGATAGTTTTATATTTTATTACGCTTATATTTGCATAGCAATAAAATAATAAATCTTATTCATCATATCGGTTTTTCGTTTAAGCTTTTATGAAATTTTGTACTTAAAATTTTTTTATGGCACGGTTATATTATAAAAAGATTTTTCTATAACATGTTTTATAGGTTTTTAAATGTATGTAGTTTTAATAATACTAACATTTTGAAATGTAGTAAAACAATATAAAATGGAATATTTATAATTATAAACAAACGACTTTTCCATAGCAGATGCTGATCTAAAAATATGCTTTTTATTTTATGTAAAATACTAATTTTATATACTATGGCCAATATATTACACAATAGTACACTTATACAATTAATGGGTTTGGTTGCTAGCTATATAATTTGTTTTTTTTTACTTAGTCTCATTCTATAGCTAGGTAAGTTGAGGTTGATATAACTTTAGATAGAAATTATTGCATTAGAGAGATTATAACTTTAGAAAGAATTTTGATACAGAGTTGTGAAACAAAATTCTTTTAAAAAACTTGAAATTATACTTAACACGAACGACAAATATTATATCGATTATTTTCTTCGTTGATCTGAAAAAATAGATAACAGGTTTTAAATGGTAAAATGGTTGACTCTTCTGTTTAATATTGATTTATCAGCGTGATTAGTGTATGTTAAGTATGAATTCTCTATATTATCTATATAAATATAGAAATTCGTCATCTTAAGTAGAAAATATTCTAAATTCAAATATCTCACAGATGGGCTGTCCTGATAACCTTTGGTATGTCCGACGTGATTGAATACAATGGCAAACGCAGCCTACTTGTTCATTATTTATGGGCTCGCTTCGTTTTTATTCTACACTATTAGTATTGCATACCGCAACAGATTCAACTCAAAATATTGCATATGTTTTTTTTTCTTTATTACTTATAAAAATATATAATCGATGATGTTTTTGTTTTTATTATTCCTTCGTAAATGTATGAAATTTTAAAAGGTATTCCGTCTATATAAATAACCTAATCTGTAATTTGAATGTATAAAAAATGATATCTGTAGACTATAATTGTATTCTAGTTAAGTTATTTTAGAAATACCGGAGCACCATCATGTCATTATGTTTTCCCCTTTGTCTATGGAAGACAATTGGTTGGGAATTACTTCCGTTGAATCAAGCTGCTAGCAGCACTTTTGTTTTCATCCCATCAAAACTAAATCACAAATTTTGAATCGTTATCTTAAATCTTTCCGATACTCACGGATCTTCATAATAAATGTTTCTTAACATTACAAAATAAGAATAATTACAAAATAACACTATAAAATAAGTAAACATATTTAATTCAATTGCACTTAAATGTGTTATAGTGATTATAAATTGTTATTTTCACAGTAACTAAAATTAAATTATTTTAATTAATATTAAACGCAGCGGTTCGTTTAATAGTCGTATGAGCTGTAACCGTCACGCACCGGTATAATGAAAATTTAAAATTAAAAAAAAATCTGTATTGGGAAATTTTAATTAATTAAATTGTGTTTGTTTGTGTGTGTGTGTGTGTGTTTTTTTTAATAATATCTGTCAATATTTAACTAAATAAAAGTCGTATGTAAATAAGTTTGATGGGTTATATCGTCAATTTCCCCACCCATGTGATCACTTACATAGAAACCAAACACATCTTAGAATGCAAATTAGTATGTAATAATTTGTGTGTATCTTTTTAGTAATTTATTAATTCAAATCCACATGTGGAGATAAGATAAGGGTACCTACTATAAAATATTCCCGCTAAATTGATAAAAATAGTCGAAGTAAACAAATCAAAAATGCTTTTCAATAAGTAACGGTTACAGAAAAAAATGTGTTACCCAATTTAAAAGTGTTTATATACACATAGTGTAAACTATACACAACATTTAATATAAAAAACTAATTTATTGTAAGCATTGTAAAGCTACAATTTCGGGTACATACAGTATTTATATTGCTTATTGTGATAATGAAATGCATGCATATCGAATTGCAATCAAAAAAGGCATTTTTTTTCACACCCCCCCATATTCCATTAACAATTGAATGGCCAAAGCAAATAAAGTGTCACATTGTAAAGATCGCGACTAATTTTAAATCAATTTGGAGTCACGTATTGTTCGGGGTGTGCGGCTGTGTGGTGCAATTTGGCGCGACGACAAAAACGCGTCTCGGCCGCGAGTGCCTCTAACAAACGACCGACTGCCGCTAATGATTCTATGTACTGTTCCTAGGGTTGGTACAGACGACATACATATATTGTTTCTATGTGCTCTATTAAAACTTTTATTATTATTATTATTCTTAAAACGTGTTGTGTGCGTGTAAATAAATTATTTTTGTAGTTTTAAAATGTGCTATTTTAATAAATTCTCGAGGCCTTCTTTGAAATTTATGTATTGGAAGATGGACCCTATTTAATAAAATATTTTAATATGTTTGTTACATTTTCAAGTTTTTCTAAAAAAAGAATAAAAAATATCACAATGAAAAAACTAATTGCTTTAAATAAATTATAATAATTATCTGTTATACTTACTTTTAGGTTTTAGTAATGAAACAATTTAATTTGTCTTAATTCCGTACCGTAGATATATTCCTGGAAATTGCTTATAGATGATCATCCCTAATTCCACTGTGTGCCATAGCAACATTTTTATGGTTAGGAGATACCGAAAATGTATCTAATTGTTTTAGTTAGAGATAAAACTATTTACTAATAATATCAATTTATTGTCATTTTCTTTTGTTATACCATCTACGAACGAAACAATGATATTATTGTTTAAGTAAACAATTGATTATAAGAATACGTATTATATATTTTTTATTACATTAAACAAATTGAATTACAACTAGATATGCTTGCACGCTACTGTAACTTATCTAGTGAAAATGAAAAAGTCAATATTTTTATTGTATGACATTTCCCTGTTAATTCATGACAACCACGTCTGTTCATTAAGTAAAAAAAATAATTAAATCTATATTTCTATACTACAGATAATGAAATAGCTGAAGTTATCTCAAGAACTACTGGTTCTAATTGTATTTTTTTTTGTTGAGTAGCCCATTGAAGAAGGCGTATTACATCATGTTAACCGTTTCTCTGTAACCCACTGGACCTGCGGTGAGAGGTGCTTCGGGCACTTAGAAAATATCATGTAATCATGTATAATACAGCGTGAGGCCGTCGCGACGCAGTGGCACATGCGTGTAAACGCGACAGTTGTGGGTTCGATTCCCACATGAGGGATGAATTATTTTTTATTAATATTTTAATTTCTTCGCTCTGGTTACAAGGCAAGGATATACATATATTATAAAGCAAGTGGTTCAGTTCCACAACACAACACGAATGCCTCGAAAATTTGCTGGAAAGTGGAGAAC
>DWLH01000185.1:0-29012 GCA_018249795.1 Heliconius telesiphe telesiphe | reverse complement strand
ACCAGAGCGAAGAAATGGAAATATAAATTTAAGTAAATATTTCATCTCCTCGAGTGGGGATCGAACCCACAACCAGTCGGTTTTACAGTCACACCCTGTGCCACTGCGCCACGACTGGCCTCAAATAAAAATGGTAATAATAAAAAAAATTGCCTTCAAACACCTGCTCATTATCTAGATTGTATATTGTACAATATAAATGTCCAGAAATACGTGGATACTATGTATTAAAGACTACTTTACTAATACTACGTGAAATACTACTACTAGTAAAATCTACTAAATTCGAGTTCCATATATTATAACTTGTTTATTTGCTGTATATATTAAATATATTATAATTTTAAACACTAATCAAAAAACATCATCGCGATTTGACTTTTAATTTCCAGAGTTTTAAATAAAACTTGCTTTAAAATATTTTTATTGTTCTATCAATATTCTGAAGTTCAAAAATCATTGTTTGCAAAACAATCTCAAGTGGCTTTACTCTGATTTTCCCATTTGATGCCAGATGTGGACTATGTATGTACTGGTACTATTATACAACGTACTGGTACTGTATATGTCAACATGTAGTGCAGTCTGACAGCTTAAGATAATGTAAATAAATATGTCCCAATACAATGATTCTTGGATAATGGCGGGACCTTGAAAGGTGAAATTGGCTGGGCGGGAAATTGGTTAAAATTAAATTAAATCAGCTTCACGCTGTATCCCGCACACAGCAGGGTAGGCAGTGGGAACCTAGTGTTAAGACACTCCGTTCCCCACTTTCTGCCGAATTCTGGAGGCATTGCGTGATGAGTGGCAGAACTCAACGCCGCGTTTAGCCTCGACACCAGAGCGAAGAAATGGAAATTTATTATTATTATTATTAGCTTCACGCTGTATCCCGCACACAGCAGGGTAGGCAGAGGGAACCTAGTGTTAAGACACTCCGTTCCCCACTTTCTGCCGAATTTTGGAGGCATTGCGTGTTGAGTGGCAGAATTCAACGCCGCGCTTTGCCTCGACACCAGAGCGAAGAAATGGAAATATAAATTTAAGTAAATATTTCATCTCCTCGAGTATGATCGAACCCACAACCAGTCGGTTTTACAGTCACACCCTGTGCCACTGCGCCACGACTGGCGCCAGAAATGGAAATATAAATTTAAGTAAGTATTTCATCTCCTCGAGTGGAGACCGAACCCAGAACCAGTTGGTTTTGAAGTCATACATCGTGCCACTGCACCACGACTGGCCTCTATACGGTATTTAATCGCCAATTAAGTCTTGGCGGCCATTTTAGATTAACAACAATATTATCTTAATGTATGTTTATTGTCAACAGCACAGAAGTAGTAATCCAAATTTCAGTTCAACTGTACAGAGAGTGAGAAGTTGAGTTTGTAAAATTTCACATACACACATTACACATACACAAGCTTGTAAAAACATTTTATACCTAGGATTGCTAACAATTTTCTTAATGGCTTCCAATAATTCTTCCTCCGTAAGTGTTTCTAAGTCCAGTTTAAGTCCAATGTTATGTTTAACATAATGGTCACAGTTGTACCACTGGTCAGCAAGCATCGGTATACCAATAAGAGGAACCCCCGCAGTTAGAGCTTCGTCAGTTGATTGTAAACCACCTTGTGTGATGAATAATTTGATTTTAGGATGTCCTGCAAAAGTCATTTATAACAAATATTTCGATTTCAGCACTCTCCACTAAGTAAATTAAAGTTGCACATTTTTCACTACATTTCAAAATAGGGATACAGTGATGTTTGTTAAGTAAACAAATATCACTGTATACCTAATTTAATATGTTTAAAAGGAAATGTTTTAGGAACTGAGTGTAGCGTTAAATTTGTCCTACAAAACGAGTGGTTTAATGATGAACTAATAAACAAAAAGTAAGACTTACTTAATAAGTCTGATTGTGGGTACCATTTTGCAATTTTAACATTTTTAGGACAGTCTGGTAGCTCATCTTTATCCCATTTCCATAACACGTCATATTTCAATTGCGAGAAGACATTTATAAATATTTTCAACTTTTCAGCAGGTAACAGAGATGGCTTCACATTTGTGCCAAAACTTATGTAAATTACGCCATTTTTAGTGAAATCTAGATAATTTTTAAGGTTCTGAAACTGAGGCTAATACGTCATTGCTTTTATGGCACTGTTACTAAATTTAATACATATACCAGCGATGATTGTATAGAAATAATTAAATTCTTTTAACTTAAAATTATTTACAAAAGTAATTTAATTTTTCTGGTTGTAATTAAATTGAAAATATAATGAGCTTATATATAGGTTGTAGGCAACGGCCCTTATTGGAAAGAAGCTCGTATGAGGTATTGTTATTGGGTGATATATTGTATATATTGTGTCACTTATTGCAATTGCGTAGAATTTCTTTTTAATGAATAGAATAGAATTTAGAAATATATTTAAGATACGTGTTTTATCTTGGTTTTAAAAAACGAATATGATTCCGATTTATAACAATACATATTATAATTATATTACAAAATATATAATACCTTTGGTAAATCTTCTGGTTGTCTCTGATGTATTCCTCCTAAATAGACAACATTAGGTGGCACAGGACGATTAAGATCCCAAATAGGATGCACGTTTAAAAACAGCACATGTGAATTTTTCTTCAAGTCAGCTAAATCTGGTATATTTGGACCAAAAAGATTTTTTAATATCATATTATCTGATATTTCCAACGTTTTATAAAACCTATTAAATTTATAGTATACATTTATTTGTGATATTTTATCCCATATATTAAAGTTATGAAACCCCTTCAGAAACGACAAAGGATAAATTAATGGATGTGACGCGGCGCCAACGGCTTCAAATGTACCAACCAATCCACCCATAGAACTAATTTCAATAACGGGAGCATCGTATACATAAGAAAAACTCAAGGCTAGTCTTACACAATGCTCCATTATTATTAAATCAAATTTTCTCTCTTTGTTCCATAAAAGTTTCTGCACCTCAGGGGTTTTTACTTGTGCTTCGAAAATTAGTGACAATAGGCTATATCCCATTTTGATTTGTTCGACAAGACTATCTGCAGTGCCTTTATCGGTTCCTTCTACAAATTGTTTCCAAATATTGTATGATATATCATGAACATCTATTTCTGTAAGATTTTGAGGAGATTCTCCCTTGAAATATTCTGGATCTGTTGTTATTACAGTCACTTCATGCCCTCTTTTTACCAATGCTTGAACAAGTGAACGGAACACTTTTTGATGGCTTATTGATGGTGTAGGAAAAACGCCTAAAATACTTTTTGTTTCACTTATACTTGATAAGTAAAGAACTAAAACACAAATTTTATACATTTTGCTTTTTACTAACTAATACTTAACACAATTTATATATAAATTAAGGCAGCAACATGGAATACATATTAGATGATTAGGGGTATAAGAAAATAGTTATACGACTGATTCATCTTTATTGTTAACGAGTTCATTTATATTTCAAGTACACTTAATAGTAACATACTAGTCGTTGCATGCAAGTACTCTTTTATATTAATATTTTGATGCATTAATGGAGTAATAAAATATTTTGTTATTAGATTATTATTTTCATTAACTTAATTTAATTTTTATTTATATTTTTTAGAGTAACAACAAAAAATTACAAAATTTCCTTGAATAAGATAAAATTAAAGTTGTACATAAAGTCAAGTTTTCACAATTTTTGAATATGTAGATGTATTTAATTTATGTGTTTAATTTATTACTATTTTCACAGCTCGACAGCGTTATCTTTGACAAAGTACTCTTAAAGTAGACATGGTATGTATTCAATTTTCTCTACTTATATTAGCCCACAAAAGTAATTTATGAGGAGGTTGATAAACGATGTTAGCGAAAGAGATATGCAGAGATCGTGACGTTTAGTGCTACTTTCTCTCGTTATGATAAAACGTCAAGATTTTTTTTTTTAAAAAACAGAACCTCCATCGTCACATATTCTGAAGTTGGTATCCACTTCCGAAATTGTCTACACGATACCCTAAAAAATGTTTCTGTTTCCTACTCCTCCTACAATTTACATGACTTTGCGTGTTGAGTTTCACAACTCAGCACTGCGATTTATCAGAGCGTATAAATGTAAATAATTTAAATGTATTCGTACCATGAGAGGAGATTGAACCCCCGATCATTGCCATTACAGTCAGACGCTATCCTACAAAAGGCGAAACCAAAAAAATAGGGCAAGTACCTAATATACGTACCAAGTTAAATGCGAACTATAAAAGTCTAATTAATATTATAATAATAATTCATTATATTTTCCTAATAATTTATATATCATAATATACGCATATACTTGTAATTTAAACGAAATCATATACCGCGAGCATCGTCACACAATGAAACTTATTAATTGATACTCTTCATTGAGGTCAAGTTTCTATATAAAACAATATTACGTATACGTAATACAGAAGCAAATGCTATCTATCTATGTAGACCTGCCCATTTTTTTTTATTTTTCTTTTTTACATCAGCTTCAACCTGTATCCCGCACACAGCAGAGTAGGCAGAGGGAACCTAGTGTTAATACCTGCATTGCGTGTTGACTGGCGGAACTGAACTCTTTGCCTCGACACCAGAGCGAAGAATTGAAAATATACATTTAAAAAAATGAATATTTCAGTTTCTCAAGTGGGGATCGAACCCACAACCAGTCGATTTTACAGTCACGGTTTGTGGCCCTGCGCCACGATTGGTTTCTTCTATTTTTCTTTTTTACCGATTAAAATAACCGGAAGAAGTTCTCAATTCGATACGTACATCATTTTTTTTATGCTAAACGCGACTGTTTTACTGAATAGTTCGATGGATAATTCTTTTATCATTTTTAAAGGGTGTAAACCAGAGGTGGTCCCATATAAATTTTATGGCAACTGACTAAAGATTAAAAAAAAAGACAAAAATTAACTTTTTCTCTTCTTCAGTTTATATCTGTATTTCAGATTGACGCTTCAGTTCTTCTTGTATAGTGGGTTAGAATTTAGGCAGATGAAACCTGATAGATACCTCATATACACTGGGATTTCCACTTTTTCTCGAATTTACCAGTAATTGCTAACTTTTCCAAATAGTTAAGTTAATTACCATAAACGATGTTAATAAAAAAATATTTGTAAAAACAAAAACCCCGACTGCATAAAATTAAAAAGAAAATAAACAAGCCCAATAACAATAGTTTATTAGGATTAACAGTCGGGACCTCTTTAAATTATGCGGGGTTCCTGGTAAAGATTTTATTGATTAAAGAATTACTTATAGGTCACGCCAGTTTATTTCAAAGGTACCACTGTCACTAATAATAGTAATCGAAAATCTGCAAAATTATCTGCGCAGGTAAGGCAGTCACTTTAATGAATTGGTAAATTGTTTATTTGACTTGACGTTCAAATCATAATTGGTTAATAAGTGGCCATCGTGGTCTAGTGGCACAAAGGTGTGACTGTAACGTGACAGTTGTGGGTTCGATCCCCACTCATGGAAATGAAATATTTATTTAAATTTATATTTTCATTTCTTCAGTCTGGTGTCGAGGCAAAGCGCGGCATTGCCTCCAAACACGCAATGCCTTCAAAATTCGGCGGAAAGTGGGGAATGGAGTGTCTTAACACTAGGTTCTTTCTGCTTACCCTGCTGTTTGCAGGATACAGCGTGAAGCTGATTAATTTTTTTTAAGCGATCATACATACGATACGAAAACACACTCGCTTTGATAGCCTCCTCCTCCTTTTTGAAGTCGATTAAGAATAAAGCATGTAACTTCTTATTTTGACTATAATTATTTGACATTCAATATGTTGATTTTGTGTGAAAATTAATTTAAAAAACCAATACTTTAACTTATTATTTTATTTTATTAAGACAAGGTAACGTATAAATATCACATTAATTTAATTTTATTTTTAGTTGGCGACTTGTAATTTTTTTGCCTATGTAATATATTCCAAGTCCTACAATTAACAGAAAGCTTGTTATAAGAATTTGTAGTAAAAATAACAATTTTATTTGGTAATATTCTGTCCAGTGCATGTGAGCGCCATTGGCCTTCAAGTGTGAAGCGCCGTTATGTCGGAGTACGTGTTCTGTCCACCATACTGCGCGTTCTAGCGGTGATAGTGGTTGGTCATCCATTATTTTGTGTAGCTTTATCACATTATCACGATAGCTGTAATCATAATCACAATGGGCTTAATCATATAAACATTGATTTCCATTGAAACCAATATTGGGAAAATTTGGAAAAAAAAGGAAACATCACTACATTTTTATCATTGCGGTTTACTTAAAATTTATGTGAAAAGATAGTTAGTGTTATATCGCTATTTTACGTATAATAGGATAAGCAAAGAGAATCTAGTTGAGAGACAGTTTATTTCTCACTTTTTTACTCGAATTCGAGACATTGTTTGTTGAGTGGCATAACTCAACCTCTCGTTCCCATCTTTGTCACTTACCGTCAGACACTGTGATACTGTGCCACAACAGTGTCAAACAAAAGAAGTATCATATTGTAATATATCTCGTATTTATTTGGACAGAAAACGGTATTGAATTTCGTTATCCGACACGCAATGTTCCACGCACATTGACATTAATTAAAGAGAATAGAACAAAATTATGAGCTATTAGGCCGGTCGTGGCGCAGTGGCACAGGGTGTGACTGTAAAATTGACTGGTTGTGGGTTCGATCCCCACTCGAGGAGATGAAATATTTACTTAAATTTATATTTCCATTTCTTCGCTCTGGTGTCGAGGCAAAGCGCGGCGTTGAGTTCTGCCAATCAACACGCAATCCCTCCAAAAATTCGGCAGAAAATGGGGAACGGAGTGTCTTAACACTAGGTTCCCTCTGCCTACCCTGCTGTGTGCGGGATACAGCGTGAAGCAAATTTTTTTAATTTTTTTATTTAGATATATTCTTACACCTATTTCAAGTTCAATTCCGAATGTAGAAATTTGAACTAGCACCTTTTATAAACTGTCAAAAATGCTTACAACTTAATTTAACAATCCAAAATTTGACTTCATTAAATGCAGGATTATGCAGCACCACAAAAGTGTAATTTTTTTTTTCTAAAATTATACTATAATTTGCAAAAATATTTGTGTGATCTTATTAGCCCGATCACACTAGTACAGTGCTTTACAAAAAAATGTTATAAATTAGACATCAATATCATTTAGAGTTTAATTTTTATCATTACAATGAACGAGAGTTCGCGAGCTAAGCGAGTAGGCGGTAGGGTTTTCTTATTTCAAATCATTTAATAATTACCTTGAATTGTTTGTAATAGTGTAAATAGCATGTTTTAATTCTTCTTCAGTGAACGTCTCCAGATCTAATTTCATGCCTATTTTATGTATAAGGTATTGTTCTGCGTTATACCATTGATCTGCAAGCATCGGCACTCCGATAAGAGGCACACCTGCAGATAGGGCCTCATCAGTCGACTGTAGGCCACCTTGTGTTATAAAGAGTTTAACTTTTTTATGTTCTGAAAACAAAATTTGATATTTTTGTAGTATACATATGTACTCATGAAGCGAGTTAGCGCGGTGTTAAATTCCGCCACACACGCAATGTCTTGAATTCAGGAATTCAGAATTTGAAGATCGGTGTATGAAGTAGATTCTCTCCGTCCACCTTGCTATTTTATAACACAGTAAGCGAAGAAAATTTAAGTAACTGACACTCTATGCCTATATTATTACAGATTATCATTTTTTTCCATCACCATAGTTTTGCAGTAAAAACATATGCAAATGTTTTTAGTGCAAAACTATATGTAATCCCCGAATCAAATTACTAATTTATCGAAACCTTTAGTCTACTTAGATTATATTAAATATATAATTATAAAAAATATAGACGTTTTCTATAGTTGGTTTTAAACCAACTGAACAAACAATACTGTCATAAAAAATGTAATAAAAAGCAAAGTTAACTTAAACAATATGTCATAAGTAGTTTATGGTTGAGAACCAATGTACTCGTTTATTTGTTAAGTATATACTCGTATATACAGTACAGTAGTACATAATAACACTACATATATAACTGGCATAACATTTCTTCCTATACTATGTATATGCTAGCGGCCCTCGCGCGGCTTTACCCGCTTGAACTATACAAATATTTATTTAAGTGTATTTATGAAAAAATATTATTTCTTTAATATGGTATTGACATAGCCATGACTAGCCTAGTCATGGCGCAGGGGGGGGCATGGGTTCGATCCCCACTCGAGGAAATGAAATATTTATTTTCGCTCTGGTGTCGAGGCAAAGTGCGGAATTGCGGAGACAGTGGGGAACGGAATGTCTTCACACTAAGTTCCCTCTGCCTACCCTGCTGTGTGCGGGATACAGCGTGAAGCTGATTAATAAATAGTAATTTAAGTCTTCAGTTTGAGTATTTGTTTTATTTTGCTCGCAAAAATAGTCGTATTTAAAAGAAAAACGCCTTCTTTGCCGCCGTTTCCCCTTCTTAGAATAGAATCACTCTGATACTGATGGTGTAATAAAAAGCAATTAAAGTACGTGTGGAAGAGTCACGTCGCCTGCAATGGCAACACACATGGGCAGACTCAGACGGGATTAAAACCTGCGTTAAGTAGTGGCTTTATGCCACTGTGTTTCGCATTAGGTAGGCGTCGAACTCTCACCCCTCCGTAGACTATGATAGCGGCATTAAGAGATATACTATCCCAGGGAGTACCAGAACCTTGGGTGTCGAAGAATCCCTCCCTAAGTCAGGCAGCCATTCGAATTCTGGTGAGGGCACAAAACCGCGTTACAGACAAACGAGGCGAACGTTCCACGGAAACCCGTACCAAGCTTAGCGTGGACTTTTTAACATAACAGGGGTCTTCATTCCAGCCTGCATGCCCTCCACCACCATCTTGAGTAGGCACGGCCGGTATTGTTGCTTCTGACAGAGGTTCATATTGCCCGACCGACCGACACAGCCTATCTTCAATACCTCGGCTACCAAATAGAATATAATTTTATGGTTCATAAATTCGTAGTCGCTGTGTTCATGAAGGAAGACTTTTATTTCCGTCGTCTTGCTAAAGGTCTGGACTGTCGACTACATGGCTCGTTGTTGACTCGAATGATCGTGATACTTGGCGATGTTAATGCGCACTATGCTAGTTGACTTGGATTACGCATAACCACCACGCGGGGAGGGCTGCATTCGACCTTGCTACGGCGAATGGTTTATCCCAATTGGTTGAGTCGCCGACGCGATTTCCGGACGCCGACAACCACAATCTCTCCTTATTGGAGCTTTTGTTGAAATCCGAAACGGTATTGTCGATGTCCGTTTGATCTTCAGACCACGAGTTGCAAAATATCCGCAACTCGTCGCGTCCTAGCAAATCGCCAAAATCAGTGAGAAGCTTGAAAGCTACCCTTCCGGAACTCAGATTTGAACGCTCTCAATGGTGGCACTTGGTAACTTTAGCCAACCTTCACTTCCACCATTTCGCACAGAAAGTAACGTCTTAGTCCATACGGCAAAATAGAAAGCCGATCTCCTGGGCGCTCAAAGTCGACTTTGGATGACCAAGGAATAACGCCACTTACCATGCGGAGGTGCCAGAGCACAATGTCTGAGGTTAAGTTTAAACAAAAGGCTGTTAGGCGAGCTCTGTGTTCTTTGGACATCCACAAGTCGATCGGGCTGTATGGTATCTCTCCTTTAGTGCTCCGTTCATGTGCTCCTGAGCTAACACCGGTGCTAACGCGTTTATTTCGGCACTCTTACTCAGTCAGAGTAACCCTAAACTCGTGGAAGAGCGCTGTTATCCACCCGATCCCGCAGAAAGGCGATGGTTTCGATCCATTTAACTACAAGCCCATGGCTTTCACCTCCCTGCTCTTGAAAGTGATGGAGAACATCAAAAATAGCCAGGTCTTTGTTTACATTAAGGATCACCGATTGATTAATGACCATCAATATGGCTTCCGCCATGGTCGTTCACTCGGTGGTCTACTTAACACACCGCTGGCAAGAGAGAGGGCCTGGCAATTAGTTTGGACATTACGAAGGCCTTCGATCAAATGTGGCATGAGACGCCCTTTGCAAAACTTCCATCCTACAGACTTCCCAAGAATTTATGCAAGTGGGTCGTCAGCATTCTCACTGAGCGCAGCATCAAGGTTGCTGTCAACGATTCCCTGTCGATGATTTTTGCTACGAATACATGCCAGTAAACGCTGGCGATTCCTATGGCTGCGTGATGTCTCCTACACTGTTTCTTCTGCATATCAATGACATGTTAAAGGATTCTAGCATTTATTGCTATGCACAGTGGACGCTGCTTTTTCTGGGCGCGCAGGTCTTTTTCAGGAAAACGTCCGCCAGTGCCGAAATAAACTTATGTGTTCAATTTAGGCATCCCTCGGGAATGTATCCTCATGGGGTGAAATGGACCTAGTCCATTTCAACCCCATGAAGAAGACACAAGTTACGCGTTAATCACTAAAAAAAATAAATTTGTCGTATCGCCAGTCTTCCAAAACTCTCTTCTTATAGCCGCATCCGGTATCAGCACATTGGGCCTTAGCGTTTCGAGTGACTGCCATTATCGCGATTATCTGGAGGCAAGACCAAGTTAGCCTCAATGAAACATGGGGTCATCAGCTTCACGCCAAAATACCGATTATTCCTGTATAGGACCCAGGTTCGGCCTCGTATGGGGTACTGTTCTCATCACGGACCTGATTCAACCCAGTATCTTGGTGACCCATTTGATCGCATAAAACGTAGAGTCGTTCGAATCGTTGGGGACCCAATGTAATGTCTGTAAAACGCTTGACACTTTGGCACTGCGTAGAACACTCTTCTCGCTGTGCGCTCTCTATCGCATTTATCATGGGGAGTTTTCTGGGAAAATGTTTAATCTGTAACCTGCCGCCAAATTTTCTTACCGCACAGTAAGTCACAAACTCAAGTACCATCCACACCATCTGAATAGGTGGTACTCTTCTACTGTGCGGTTTCGTAGGAGCTTCCTTCCAAGCGCCACGAAACTGTGGAATGCTATAACTGCGGCAGTGATTCTAGGTCGGTACCTTCAAAAAACGCGTCTATCTCCACCTTAAAGGCTGGCAACTCACTTATAGCTCCTCTGGTGTTATTCGGGTTCGTGGGTGGCGGTGACCACTTACTATCACCCGTACGCTCGTTTGCTTTGTCTTTTTTCCATAAAAAAGAAAAATGTTTAGTTATTTCACATCTATCCAGACAGTAGGTACGTGCGAACGGCAAATGCAATTTTCCCCCCGTTAGTTCCTACACTTTAAGAACTCCAGGATGAAAAGTAGCTTATATGTTGCTCCACGTCTCTTCTATCTTTCAATGTTAGTTCTATAACAATCGGTTTAGCTGGTCCACAGATGAGCTCGGATAGGAGAAATTTTAAAACTGTTTATTTTTGTTTTGGTATCATGTAAATCTTGTAAATTTAAAGAACGTAAAGATATTGAAAGCCTCTCTGTTGAGCAGACTATTGAAATGGCCTGTGCTGAGCTGGAGCATTTCATTATTGTAAGTATATACATACCTCCCACTGGGTTATATGAACACTTTGAAATAATTTTAGAACAAGTATAATACTTGTAAAGTTATCTGGATTTAAGAAATTAATAGTTCTATGTGGTGATTTTAATATTAATTTACTAGAAAATTCCACCATTTGTACTAGATTCCGGTCATTACCAAAGTCATATAACCTAGATAATCTACTTCTAGAGCCAACAAGAATCACTAAGTTTTTTTTTTTCAACTTCCGCTACTTGCATTTATAATATTGTATACCGATGACAACTGGTCGTGTAAAAAAGTTCAGAAGTAATATAATATGAGGCCAGTCGTGGCGCAGTGGCACAAAGTGTGACTGTAAAACCGACTGGTTGTTTGTTCGATCCCCACTTGAGGAGATGAAATATATACTTAAATTTATATTTCCATTTCTTCGCTCTGGTGTCGGGGCAAAGCGCGGCGTTAAGTTCTGCCACTCAACACGCAATGCCTCCAAAATTCGGCAGAAAGTGGGGAACGGAGTGTCTTAACACTAGGTTCCCTCTGCCTACCCTGCTGTATGCGGGATACAGCGTGAAGCTAATATAATAACAAAACTTAAATATCTAAAATATAATAATAAGACCAATTTATATATGAGATTTTTTTCAATGTTATACAGAGTGAATTTAAAGCTATATTTACTTCAAGAACAGTCAATTCTAGGAGTTTCTTGTCATTTAATGATTGGGCGACTTTGAAAAGTCATAAGAGTAGATAAAGGTTATATGAATTTTATAGTGAAAAAACATATAACCATAGTGATTCATTTATTAATTATGTTAGATCTTATTCTAAATTATTTAAAAAAGTATGTTCCTTGGCAAAATCGTTACATATTAAAAACAAGATAAAAACTCTTTTAATAAAATTAAAATGACATGGGACATAATAAATTGTGAAAATGGAAAAGCCAAGGATTACAATTACGAATTTAAATTAAGAATTGACAATGGTCTAACCAGCTCGGACCAAGAAGTTGCCAGTTTTATTGAAAAATTCTTTGCTGATATTCCAGTTTCCACAACCAAAACACTTATATCTTCCACGACAGTCGCTGAATCATTACTTAAGGAGAAAGTAAACAAATGTGATATAGATTTTAAATTTAAAGTGGTCAACTCAAGAGACATTGTTAAGACATTCAAGTCACTAGATATTAAGAAAACATCATATATATGGGAATTTCTGTTAAATTAATTAGTCATATAATAGATGCTGTTGCTCCTTACCTCGCGACTATATTTAATAATTGTATAGAGTATGGTATGTTTCCTGACTTAATGAAGTTTAGTAAAGTCATACCTATATTTAAATCTGGTAGTGCATATGATTCCAACAATTTTAGACCTGTATCTATGCTACCCTCATTTAGTAAAATCTTTGGGAAAATTATTTTAAATTAAATGCTGATGCACTTTCACTCACATAATCTTATGCATGACAAACAGTATAGCTTTACTAAAGGTCGGTCGACTACTCATGCTGGTATAGGACTCATAAAGAGTATATATGAGGATTGGGAGGGATCACAGGATGCTCTGTGACCTGACTAAGGCCTTTGATTGCGTTCAGCACTCAACATTGGTCATAAAGTTACACCATATGAGGACGTGCACTGAATCTTCTGACGTCTTATTTAACTAACAGGGTTCAGAGGGTTGATGTGAATGGCAAAAAATCTCCTAGATCATTTGTCAGTATGGGGGTCCCACAAGGGCCTATTCCTTTCTGTTTTTAATATATATAAATGATTTACCATTTTTAGTGGGAAAGAACCATGATATAGTATTGTTTACTGATGATACTTCATTGATTTTTAAAATAAAGCGACGACAAAACATATATAACGATGTAAATAATGCTCTATCGAAAGTAGTACATTGGTTTAGTGCTAATAACTTACCATTAAATAGTAAAAGAACTAAATGTATAATCTTCAGAACACCTTTGGGGAAGCCGTGGATCCTGTCGATTCTACGGTATTTCTCGGTATCACCATTGACTGTAAGTTACAGTCGGGACCTCATATCGATGGATTGGCGAATAGACTTAGCTCAGCAGCTTTTGCGGTAAAAAAAATCTAAAGACTATTAACTGACATGGAATCGGCGCGCCTTGTTTACTTTAGCTACCTTCATAGTATTAAGTCCGACGGCATTCTACTTTGAGGTAAAGCAGCTGGTATTCAATTATTTTTTGTCTTGCAGAAGCGAGTTATTCGCGCAATCTGTAACTTAGGCCCTAAAAATTCGTTAAGGCAAAAATTTTAAGAAATTAATATTGACAGTTGCATCTCAAAACATTTTTGTAAATGTTATGTACGTTAGTAAAAATATTAAAGATTTTGCCAAAATTGTATACAATTTACTATTTTAATACATAATATCAATACTAGAAATAGGAGTAAACTTATTGCACCTGTAACCCGATTACATCGAGTCCGTAATCATTTTATTGGACAATGTGTACGCTTTTACAACAGGATTCCAGAAAACGTCCGGGAATGTTCTATATCACAAACTAAAAGAGTTGTAAAAAGACGTTTGTGTGTTAAAGGTTATTACCAAATTAATGATTATATAAATGATAACACGCCTTGGGAATGAAATGCTCGCTCCAGCCTGTTTCAAAGTATCATTGTCAGAAATGTTATTATAAAATTTTGTTTTTGTATAATTGATTTTAAAAAAAGGTTCTGCTGAGTTTCTTGCGCCGGTTCTTCGGGTCTGGGGCATTAACTTTAGTGAACTGGTGGGAAATTATTTGACGTTCAAAAAATTAATTTTGAATAAAATTATTTGACTTGACTTTACTTTGTATATTACTATATGTACTTAGAAAAACGCGGTTATTTTCGAAATAACAGAGAGATCCCTCTAATTTTATTTATATGTATAGATAAACAAACAAAATATTAGAATACTTCAATATTTTATGAATGTAAACACTGCGTTATGGAATGATAATCGCCGTATAATCTCTAAAATACCCATGTATGTACGTGCATTCGCTACAAATTACTCGACGGTAATGGCAGCGGGGCGGTTTTTTTTTTCGAACATTGTTATTAGTGCGCTTAGCCCAATAGGCCTTATAGCGACAGCAAGTTAATTGGGAACAGAATGTCACCTGAGGGACTCGCAATTCGGCTTGCGGCCTTCGATAGGGATAGAAAGTTCCCTATTTTAAGCAAACCAGCCACGACGTAAACGCTATTGATCTAACGGCCCCTAACCGCTGGCCCCAGCCACGCCAACGCGAGCCATCAAACGAACTGAATTTGGACTATATTTGTGTCGCGTATGTCTAGTGTTTTTCCTACCTAGTGGTATTAGCAATTGTAATGGGCTTAATAAGACGCTTCCCGGATCACCTGTCTTACGATAAGGAGATTCGTATGCGAGCGTGCACGCACAAAGTAGCGCTTAGGTAAGCCTTTACAGTGCTCGTAAATTGATTTCAACAGCAAGCTGACACTCGTCTCGCTTTATATTCCTGCACATTCACGCTCGCACTATCGAGGCAATAAAGGAGCTCAAAGCGCGGTGTTGAATACCACTACTCGTTTCTTAACACTAGGTTTCCAAATTCTTTCTGTCTACTTTGCTATGTGTGAAATACAGCGTGAAGCTGAGAGAGACAGAAATATACATAATTATATATATAATTCTTTCGTTGATAAGTGGCTAACAAACTATGTACAGAAGAAACCACTGGACATTGAAAGTAGATATTTTGCATACTTTCTTAGTGCTCCCCTACACTTCCTAACCTACTTAGATAGCAAATGTACGGAAGCACTAATTTATTAGTGCTTCCGGATTTCTAATAGAGAAAAAGAGAGATTCCTAGAGAAATTCCTAAGGGGACGGGAAAAACAGGATTTCTATTTTAGGCCTTGAAGTTGTGATTTTAATCAGTTCGCTTAACATAACCAATCTTAGTAATCGCCAAACCAGTTTTGATAATGTTTTTGCTTATTTGGAATTATTATTATATAGATTTTTTAATTACTTATATATATTGAAGAAAAAAAAAAGAAAAAGAGGCAGTTCTATATTCCTTTTTTTTTTTTATATTTGTCCTATAATTTGTGGATCAATTTAAAAAAAATTAAATAGCCATGGCGATTAGTCAGTTACCACCTATTCTAGATCTGATGATAAAATCTCATAGAATTCTATAATAATCATAAATTTTGCAATGAATAAATAAATAGTCACAATAAAGTTGCATCAGAAAATGAGGATCATAAGGAGCACAGTAACCATGACGATACTGAGCAGGACGGATACGGTTCCAATAATATTCCTAACGTTCCTCTGCATTTTTAATATGAGGAAGTGAAAAAACTTCTCAATCTTAAGAGCTTCTCGGGAGCTCCGATTGGCACAAGAAAATTTGAGTTAGAAGAATTGGCGTACTGCTTAATTATGCCTTATGTAGACGTAAAAAATAATCGCCTTAAAAGGGGGCAAAATTTGATATATTAAACCGCTAGTTCACTTGAACTGCCAGAGCCCTTTCATCTGATAACTCACTTGAGTTATTAGATGAAAGGGCTCTGGCAAAGCTAAGCTTGATTTTCAGGAAAAGCTCGAGACTTTAAATTTTTGGAGGGCTATGGAGTGACATATAGGCTGCTTTGTAAAGCGGTAAATTTTTGTCTGTCTGTCTGTTTGTCTTTAAGTTTGTTCATAAATTATATAAAAACTACTGGAATGAATGAATTTGTTGTAGCTTAGAGTCTCGATGTTCAAAATAATTGCATTAAAAAAACCGATAAACTTAAGTTACTTGAAATAAATAATAAATGGAGTTTTGCATATTATCTAATAGTATACTTAGAGCAAATAATGGACAGTTTTAATCCTGATATTCAGTACAACGAAATATATCTATACTTAAATTACGTAGATTAAAACTAAATTATATAATTGTATGTAAAACATTTTTTTTGTTACTTCACGCTCTTTCTTGTGCATAGCAAGGGACGCAGAGGGAATCTAATGTTAAGATACTCCGTTCTAATTAACTCCATTATGACACTTTCGTTGCCCAGTTCCTGCCGAATTCAGGCTGCATTGCGTATTGAGTAGTGGAACTCAACGCTGCACCTTGCTTCCTCACCAGAACAAAAAAAAAATTAAATATGTTATTCCCCTGAGTGGGATTCGAACCTAAAATACCTGCCTAAAATCATTCATTGGTTACAGTCGCGCCGTTGAGAACACGAACGTATTTCAGTTTATTAAATGAATAGTCGCATAGTCCAAGCGGAGGTAATCGCGCACAAGTCGTGAGTAACAAATACAATTAAAAATTAAATAATATTTACGAAAATTAGACATGAAAGATACGATTTTGTTTAGTCAAATATAACCTAGTTTTTATCTATTTTGATGTACAAAATATGAGTAACTTAAAGATTTATATACTTTTAACGCTGAATCTGCATATTGCAAGCAAAAAAAGTATGCTAAGAGAACTTTTTTGAGAAATAAATATCTTGAAACATAACTTAAGTGTTAAGAAAGACACTTCGTTCTCCGTTTACCACCAGCTTAAATGGAAATATTTCGTTCCTCAATGGGGATCGAATTCACAACTATCACATTTAAGTATATAATTATAAAAATACATAATAATAATTAAATATATAATATAATTGGTCTTGTACAATTTTATCTACTCTTAAAAATACTTACTGAGTAAATCTGACTGTGGCAACCATTTAGCAAATTTAACATTTTTAGGACAATCCGAAAATATGTCGCTATCCCATTTCCATAAAACATCGTACGGTAATTCGGAAAATATTTTTTTAAATATCTTCAATTTTTCAGCTGGTAGTAAAGATGGTTTTACATTTGTACCGAAACTTATATAGATGACCCCGTTCTTAGATGAATCTAGGTATGATGCTAGATCCTGAAACAATGAAGAAGTATATAACACAGAACAGAATCGACCGAATCATATTAATAAAATCTTATAGTACGCAGTAATTGTGCAAAGTGGATACAAACATATACATCAATATTACTAGAGTGTAGCTCTTTAAAGTATTATTGCTTATTGACAGCAAAAAAAAAAATTTACCATAAAAGTAGTTTATACAGGTTTATTAACTAGAAAACAAATTAGAAACAAATCAGTAGTATGTCAAAAACAACAATGTATGTACAATAAATCAAAAATCTTTAAAACTTTTAAATTGGTCAATGATTAGTTGAAAATTTTTGAACTCTTTAAATTTCAAAAATATATAAGTGATACAAAGAATTTCAATAATACAATATACAAATTTACCTCAGGTAATTCTTTTGGTGGATTTTGGTGTAATCCTCCTAAATATAAAACATTAGGTGGTACAGGGCGATTAAGATCCCAAATAGGGCGAAGATTAACAAAAAGCATATCGATTCTTTCTTTTAATTCTGACAAAGTTGGCGTTTTCGGACCAAAAAGCCTTTTCAATGACATATTTTCCAAAATTTCTAATTCACCATAAAATTTATAAAATGAGTAATAAAGACTTATTTCAGAGATTTTTTCCAATGTTGTTGTTTCATAAATTTTTTGTTGAAATGCCGTAGGATAGATCAACGGATGTGAAGCGGCGCCCATCGACTCGTAACCACCAGTTAATCCACCCAATGAACTAAATTCTATCACAGGGGCGTCATATAAATAAGAAAAGCTCAATGCTAATCTTACACAATGTTCAGAAAATACTAAATCAAATTTCTTCTTTTTATCAGATATAAGTTTCTGAACTTCTGGTGAATTTATTTGAGCCTCAAAAATTACTCTTAATAGATCGTAAGCTAATTTCATTTGTTCAGCGAGACCATCTGCTTTACCTTTACTGGCTTCTACAAACTCAGTCCATATATTGTAAGAAATATTATGAACGTCTATTTCAGTAAAATTTTCAGGAGCTCCTCCTTTAGGAAATATTGGATTTGGTGTTATTACAGTCACTGTATGCCCACGTCTAGCTAATTCCAGCATAAGAGGACGAAACACTACCTGATGACTTATTGACGGTGTCGGGAACACAGCTAATATATTTTTCGATTCACTAATACCAATAACGTATAAAATTAAAAATATTATTTTGTACATAGTGATTTTTTTAAATATTTTTACTAAAATATAAAATTTAATACACAAATACAATTACACTTTAAATAACATAAGAACTATACGAGTATGTTGACCGTACCGCAGTCTTTACTAAAATGCAAGATTGGAAAGACTACATTATTTCAAATCTACTTCTAATATATCACAACTTAAAAGAACAGAGCAAGACCAGTTTCTTATTCATATTAATTTATTTAATCAACGACACCGTCGTGGCGCAGCTGTTAAGTAAAATAACCACACTCTGTGGTTGTGAGTTCGAATTATAAATTTATTCGAAATTTGTTGATGTTTTGGTTATGTCCTAACTATTATATATCTGAAAGCTCCGAAAAGAGTGAGTAATAAATTATTTTTTGTCTTGAATGTGAGATGCCTAAAAATAACTTTTAATATTTTTTAAATATTTTTGAGGCCGGTCGTGGCGCAGTGGCACAGGGTGTGATTGTAAAATCGACTGGTTGTGGGTTCGATCCCCACTCGAGGAGATGAAATATTTACTTAAATTTATATTTCCATTTCTTCGCTCTGGTGCCGAGGCAAAGCGCGGCGTTGAGTTCTGCCACTCAACACGCAATGCCTCCAAAAATTCGGCAGAAAGTGGAGAACGGAGTGTCTTAACACTAGGTTCCCTCTGCCTACCCTGCTGTGTGCGGGATATAGCGTGAAGCTAATTTAATTTAATTTTTATTTTAATATTTTTTTATGATTTTAGTGATCACGTAACACTTCCTTATTGCTACATGTTAACTTGTGACAAAAAAAATCAAGGTTAATACGCAAAAACTATGAATATATTTTTGCAAATCGAATTAAATTAGACTTATAAAAACGAGCCTTATCACTGGTGACGGTCTATTTTAGGCAACATAAATATATTGGGCCTATTCAAATACGAGCTAATCGAAAACTAAAAAAAATATGTAAAAATAAAATATTATTTTGAAATAATTATTTAAATTAGAGGCCGTCGTAGCGCAGTGGTACAGGTGTGTTAATATAAACGCGAAGGTTGTGGCTTCGATTCCCACTCCGGGAAATTAATTTTTCAGAAAGATTCATGATTTTTTTCATTTCTTCGCTCTGTTAACAAGACAATGCCTCAGAAATTCGGTAGAAAGAGGCGAGCCTAGTGTCCGCCCTAATATGTGCTGGATACATCGTGAAGCTACAAAATAATAATTTTATTTTACATTAATTTTCTCAGCCTATTGCCGTCCAGCAGGGTAAGCAGAGGGAACCTAGTGTTAAGTTACTCCATTCCCCATTTTCCACTGAGTTCTGGAGGCATTGCGTGTTGAGTGGCGGAACTCGACGCCGCGCCTTGCCTCGAAACCAGAGCGAAGAAATGGAAATATAAATGTAAATAAATATTTCTTTTCCTCGAGTGGGTATCGAACACAGCCATTCGATTTTACAGTCACAATTTGTACCCCTGCGCCACGACTGGCCTCTAATTAACATATTTAGATAATTTATTATTCATCTGTAAATTTTAATAATATACTTTTTTTCAAATTATAGAAACTATAAATCAACTATTAATTAATTATTAAAAATCAAGATTTTTCTATTTAGAAAAAATATATTACGGCCTTCGTGGAGCAGTGGCACAGCAACTGACTGTAAGCTGGATGGTTTTAGGTTCGACTACATTTATTGTAGCGGTGGTCACGAGTTCCGTTGGAATTGGAAAATTTTACAAAATCATCTTCAATTCGTGAAAGAAAGTGTCTTGCTACTATGTTCTCCTTGCCTATCTTTCTATAACATAAAATTCATGTATTTCAATTTTGTATTTTTAAGCCGGTGTCCACATCAAGGGATGGAACCCACAACCGTCGTATTTTCTATCAGAGGCTGTCATGCGGCACGGTAATCTTATTATTGTTTGTCGTTTTTTTTATTAAAATATGTTTTTGTACCATATTTTGGTAATAATTTTCGTTATGTATGACATGTAATAACATGTCATTAAAATATCTGTAAGAAGATAAGAAAAAATGTTATTGGGGACCATTATTAATGTAGTAGAACTCAAAACAATGATTTATAAAATTTTTGTCTGTCTATCTGTGAGTTTGTTATCTCTTATCTCAGAATCAGCTTAACTTAAACTGAAATACTTAGATTTAATTGTTAATAAAAACTTAGATTTAAATACAGCACTATTTAATTTTGTTTTATTACAATCGGTTCATAAATAAAAAAGTTATATCAGTTTAAAGTATTTAGTTGGACAAATTTGCTTATTGCTATAATAGTTATTTTATACAACTTTTTTACTAAATTAGTTGAATCTTTAGCTTTCAATTTGTATGATGGTAGAAAAAAACTCGAGATAGAAATACCAAGATTTCAAGACTTAGGATCGGGAACAGAGTTTACACGGGACAAACTGCACTTGCTGTGCACGCGTACCTAGCGTCTCAATACCGTTATCTCTTCTCTATCTCTATATATAATAATAGGATAGTAAGTCCATTCTGTACATGAAAGATATTAATAAAATTAAAATTAGGTCGGTTAATATGTAGAACCTAAAAAACCACTCAGCAGAATTCTTGTCCGTTCGTCCGTCCGTCTGTCTTACTTAAAATACCGACAACTACTGTACGAAATTAAATTAATTAATAAAAATAAAATAAAAAATAATAGGAAAAATAAAAATCTGACATAATCAAATTACGTCGATTACTCGCAAGTGAAGCTAAATTATATAATTTAAATTTAAATTGTTCGGGCGAATAAATCATTTATCTTCCTATTTCATTTAACCTCAATTTAAAAGAAAAAGTGTAATTAATAATTTTGTCTACATAAAAAAATGATTGTAAATGATCGATGTTCGATGACATAAAAAATAATATAGTCTGTCTATATTTGTTAGAACTAGCTCAAACTGCGATGTATACAATTAAAACTAAATGTATTTTGACAACAAATTCTGATTGTGAGTTTATAATTTAAAAAAGTTGATATTTTGTTTAGAGCACGTGGTGATGTGAATACATTTTAATAATGTATGTACGTTACATTCAGTTATAGTAAATAGATTAACTTTGTCAAGAGTGTACATAAAAAATATATGAAATGATCATGGTATGGAAGTATCAAATATATTTTATGCATGAAGCTTTATTTTATACTCAAAACAACTGAAATCTATGCAATTTTAATACGTTTCAACCACGGACAAAAGAAAAATGTGGTTTAATTTTGAAATTAAACCACATTTTTCTTTAATATTTGAATATTATTAGGATTTCAGAGACCTAAATGCGAGAACTGAACATCTTAGTACAGAGTAACCTGTAAAGAATATAATCACATATGTATTATTGTTAATAGAAAGAATGTGTGACTCGTCTATAAAATATATTATTCTATATTGTATCAAAAAAACAGCTTTAAGCATTGCATATAAAGGTATCCCGAAGTTTAACTATTTTCAATTACTATGAACAGTACAATGTCGATACTAATGTGGTATTAGTGTAATGTTAATTAAAAATTAGCTTCACGCTGTATCCCGCACACAGCAGTAACGTAGTAGAGTTCCATGTAGTCTACGGAGACGAAGCCGCAAATGGAAACTAGTGTACGTATAACCAAGAATGAATTTAGGTACTAATTAATATTTGAAAGAAATGGAGCGGTTTTATTATTTTGTTTAAATTAATATATCGGCGGATGTTCAAAAATCATACATTAGTTACCTATAACTGTGGATGTCAAAATATTGTAATATATTCGTGGACACGAAATCTCATGCCACCACCGCTATTTTTTTTTGTTGAGTTAGGGTTTTTAGTAATTTTAGTGTTAATATCCTTAAGGGACATGACTATTTATTTTATTATATACCTAAGAAAAAAAATATACCTTATATTGCTTAAAAAAATAAATCTTATAAAATAAATGGCAGTCATTGTAAAATAGTTTAGAGCGCCGAGGACATATAGCTTGACCGCAACTAACACAAGTGTAATATTTTTGCCTGCCATTGTGATGAACATAGCAGAAGTACTTGGTTCAATATTTTTTAACATACTAATGGAGTACCTAAAACAAAAACGAACGCAATCGGATTTTTTGATTTTTCTTTTAAGTAGTAATCAATTAGAATGTACTCAATTAGATGGACGCGTGGTCTCACATACCTGCTTGGTTTCCTCCTCGTGATAAATAAATTAAGAATTATTTTTTCATGCATAAACTGTCTGAAAAAAAAGTAGCAGTACCTAAGGAATTTCAAAATATATTTTACTTAAGAATTATTAGTACTAGTAATACATATTGATGGCTATCAAATTAAAATTACAAGTTACAAAATAAAATAGAATAATATTTCATAAGACAAAATATTTATTTTCAAAACACAAATTAATTATTCTTGAATTTCTAATTCTTCTTTACCTTTATTTGGCTGGATCTAAATTTTGATATAAAATAGTACAATGTAAACATTATTATTATTTTGACGATGACTATTATACTTAAAACAATAAATATTAAATTTAGTTCATAGTATTCGGTCCAAGTCATATCAGCAGCTGGTGTTCGAAGATGCAAAGCTCCGCCATGTCGCAAAACATACTCTGTCCACCACACTGCGCGCTCTAGTGGTGGCTGCGGCTGGTCATTCATTATTTTACGGAGTTTAACAATATGTTCACGATAACTGAAAGCAAACATTTAATGTTTGAATAAGCTAGAAAGAATACTTAGGTAGTAAAATGTCTAAATAGATTAAAATGTCCATTCAGATTGTTTATCTTTTTATATATATATATATATATATATATATATATATATATATATATATATGAAATGATCATATATATATATATATAGTATGCGGCACATAGATCTCCCCTCTTTTGGATATATTATATATATCAATACCAAATAAATCAAACCTTTTTATATAAATTAAAATATTTTTTATTTAAATATAGTGAAGCAAAGAATTCCATTTACAATAACATATTACATTAACGAGTTTTGAACAATACGTTACTAAATGTCGGCCTCCATTGTTAATGCACTCTGTAAGCATCTCTCGAAAATTTTCCATTACTCTGCGAATCATCTCGGGTGGAATGGCAGCAACCTCGTTTCTTATCGCCTCTTTAAGAGCTTCCATGTTTCGAGGGCGATGTTAAAAGACCTTGGCTTTGGGATATCCCCACAGAAAGTAGTCGCAGGGTGTCGAGTCCAGTGACCGTGGAGGCCACCCAATATCACCTCGTAAAGAAATAACGTGTTCAGGGAACATGTTTCTAAGAACTGCAAGTGAGCGACGAGATATGTGTGCCGTTGCTCCGTCCTGCTGAAACCATACATTTTCTTCTGGAACGGAGTCATGTCGACAAAGCGCAAAGTGGATACGGAAAGAACGCTATGTACGAGATCTATGTGCCGCATATATCGAGTAGGGTCTCTTTAAAGAAATCACCAAAACATATTGTAGAGGTAAAACTATAATTGAAAAAATATATACCTACCTATTGTCCTTAATAACAGTAAGAATAGCATTTGTCAATATTTCCTCTGTAAGAGTTTCCATGAGGAGTTTCTTTCCAATTTTAAGGTGTTCATATTGCTCAGCATTAAACCATTGATCACCAAGCATGGGTATAGCGACAAGTGGTACACCAGCTGTTAAAGCCTCATCAGTTGATTGCAGACCCCCTTGAGTTATAAATAGCTTTACATTTGGATGACCTAAAACAAAAATATCGTTACATTTTGTTATCAATTTTTTATCAGAATTCTTACTTTCATCAGTTCATCACCTGCTTTTCATTTTTATATTTCCTATTTATATCAAGACTAAGAATATTTCGTCACTCTTCGATCAAATACACCAGTTACATATTAATATATTTTTAAACAAATTTCTATATTGTTCTATTTCTCTATATATTAAGTACTTGAAAAAAAACTAGTGCAACGAGGAAAATTATTTTTTACTTACGCAATAAATCTGACTGTGGAAGCCATTTTGATATATTCACATTAGGACTACGCCCCGGAAGTTCATCTTTTTCCCATTTAAATATAATATCATATTTCAATTTGGCGAATACATTAATAATTATTTGCAATTTTTCAGGTGGAAATAAAGATGGTCTGACGTTCGTGCCAAAACTTACGTATATAACTCCATCTTTAGAGGAATCAAGATAGCTTTTTAGTTCCTGAAATTATTTAAATAACTTTAAATAATTTTATAAAATATTAAATTGTGTTAATAGTTTACAATTCAATAAAACGTGTATTTTTTATTGCTTCTTATTGTTTAATGATGTTTTCTAACGATAGGTGTATTTTTTGCAAATCGAAAAATTTCCTTGATAGTTTCTCAATCATTAAATGATTTAACTTTATACTCATCTATATACGTTTTATTCGCATACAGTAAAATTTTGTGACATTAGCAAAATATTTCTTGCGCTCTTCAAATATTGCATAAATGAAACTATTTAGATTTTTGGTTCTGCTGTTATCTATCACTTGTATGGTAATAAATAATACGAAGTCAGTCGTGGCGCAAGGGCACAAGTGTGTTTATATTTTGATTTCTTCGCTCTGGTGTTGAGGCAAAGCGCGACGTTGAGTTCCGCCACTCGCAGTAAGTCCAGACAGTCCTTCAGTCTATTCTGCTGTGTGCGGGATAAAGCAAAAAGCTGATTTTGATTGATAAATAATAGTTAAATTATAAAGTATCCCTTACCTGTGGTAAAGGATTTTGCTCCTTTTGGTGTAATCCACCTAAATATATGACATTTGGTGGTATTGGTCGATTATTGTCCCATATAGGATGCACATTTAAAAATAACATGTGAACATTTTTTTCTAATTCAGAAAGATCTGGTATATTACATCCAAAATATTTCTTCAATTTTTCCTTCTGTTTAGGCTCCTCATTTAATAAAATTTGATCGGATTTAAAATAGAAGTGTAAATTTGATATTTTTTCCCAAATTGTTAAGTTGAAAATCCTTTGGTTTAGTGGATTAGAGTAAATAAGTGGATGTATGGGTGCGCCCACCGTCTCAAAATTTCCAAAAATGCCACCTAAGGAGCTAAATGAAATAGCAGGTACTTTATATAAATAAGAAAATAACAACGCTGTCTTTAATGCTGATTCAACAAATATAAGATCAAATTTTCTATTTTTATCCTTTAGCAACTTTTGTACTTTAGCAGATTTAATTTGCTCTTCGAATACATTTAATAGCAAGTCAGGTACAAGAGTCATTAATTTCATTTGGTCGCTTACGTTCCCATTTTCTTCAATAAACTTATGCCATAGTGCATAAGATATATCATGAACGTCTATTTCTGTAAAATTTGGCGGCGTTTTTCCTTCAGGGAATGCTGGGTCAGGGGTAATCACAGTTACTTCGTGGCCTCGTTTAGCCAATTCTATCATAACAGGACGAAACACTACTTGATGACTTATCGATGGAATTGGAAACACTCCAAGTATCTTTGCTGCCAGGTTCCCGTAAGCAAAAATTAAGAAACAAATAAATAATAATATTGTCGACATTATAACACAGGTAATTTTAAAACTACCTCCTGTAGTTCCGGGGTCCTTTATAAGAAAACAGTGAAGTGGGTATATGATAACAGTATTTGTGATAATAATAATGCATTGTAATGGCGCTACAAGTGTTTACATGAATTATGTTTTAACTGGTCTTACAGTTCTTGATTAATCTTATCTTTTAATTTCAAAATATATAAATTTTGCCTTTAAAAATAAATTTGTAATCATTATGTATCATATGCCGTCGATATTTTTTACAACTTTTACAACACACACTTTTTACAACTTATCAAATTTCCGCTACAAAAATTTTATTACTTAGAATTATCATTTGGCAAGAGAAAATGCTATTCATTAAAGATTTTTAACGTGTTATTCCACACTTAGGTGTAAGAATTTCGACATACCTTGATAAGAACGTATGGTTTAGTGGTCAGAGAGCTTGGACGGTTTCCAAGAAGAGCCCGTAATCTATTCGTACCATTATATTATAGCTTAAAATTATAATACAGCACAATAAAATTTGAATAACCTTTACGATTCTATTTAAATATCGAAAATAAATAATTTTGAAACGTAAAGGAAATAAGATACAGATTAGATTGTACAATATGAGTAAATTCTTAGGGATTAACCTATTAAAAATTAAAAAAATAAAAATTACCACTTTCCACTCCACTTTCCGCCGAATTTTTCGAGGTAGGTAGTTAGCTTTCAAGGTCGTGCGTGTTGGGTGGCGGAACTCAACGCCGGGCTTTTGCCTTGAAATAATAATGAAAATATTAAGAAATAATTAATTTATTCCCTCGAGTGAGGGTCGAACCCAAAACCGTCGTGTTTCAGTCACAGCCTTGTGCCCCTGGGCCACGAGGATATCACCTCTTAATATATTAAGCTTAATATATGCGAAACTTCATACATATATGTACATCTCTATAATATAAAAGATATGATGTAATAATTTATTTTATGCCAGTCATGAACGCGACAGGTTGTGGGTTCGATTCTCATTCGAAGAAATTAAATATTTTAAATTTTCATATCTTCGCTCTGGTATTGAGTGAAAGCGCAGTGTTGAGTTCCGCCACTCAATATGCAATTCCTATTTAGAATTCGGCAAAAAATGGGGAACGGAGTGTCTTATCGCTATGTCCTTCTGCCTACAAGGCGGTGTGCGGGATACAGGATGAAGCTGAAAACTATAATGTATGTATGTAATAATAAGAAAAAAACTTAACATGAATTTAAATATCATTTTTTAGGGTTCCATATCTCAAAAGGTAAATACGGAATTGTATCATTTTGCTGTGCGTCTGTCCATCTGTCTAGACCATTAATATGTGGATTTGGAGCGTTTATAAGATCATCGTTTTTGCTGCATTTTATATATACATAAATATTTCATACAATCTTAGTGGCATGCCCGTAACTGTTATAAGTTTTAAAGAAGGTACTTATAATTTTACTTATCACAAACCGTGTTTTATTATGCCACGGCGGCCTAAATTTTCAAAGATTTTTCCTTATGAATTAAAATAAACTACCATAATGAATAACTTTTGCTAAGGTGACATTTTGTTATGTTTTATCATTTATTTTTTTATATTTCACTTATTTTTTTTATATCAATCTAAAATGCCTAACACGCTTAATATTTTTCACTATATCTTATAATTTAGCTGAACTGCTATGGTTATTTGTCGAATGTTTCAACTCTTTCATTTTTATATGTCAATGGAAAGTGCTCATCACGCTCAATAACCTTTGTTCCTGATGTATTTTTATATTTCTTATAGTTTAGCGGGGCCAGTATGACTGGTATATACTACATCAGTCATCATCAGTATACTACATCAGGTGTATCTGTCTTCAAATCAAATATAGCCTATTATATATTGTTTATTCGCCAATCACGCAAAAACTACCGGACGGAAATTAATGTTTTTTTGTATAGTGATAGCCTAGGGTCTGGAGGCACATTTTTTTATTAGTTTCATTCATTCATTTCGTTTCAGTCCGGTTTTCATTATAGTTTCCTAAAAAAAATTAAAAACCAAAAAATATAAATTACTTAAAATACCGATAACTACTAAATGGTAGTGAATGAGGTTTAGCATGGTAACCGTTCAAAAACTAATGCAAATTATAGGATAATTTTCATCATAGACTTTAAAGCGATTTTAGTAGGAAAAATAACATAATTAGAATGTTTAACAAAAAAAAACCGGATCCAAATTTCAACCGGATCTCATAATCAAACCTTAACCAAACTTTCATCAAAGTATCCTCCCTTTCCAATAAAAAAAGAATCATCAAAATCAGTTGAAGAGATATTGAATTATTCTTCTATTTGTCGCGCACATACGTAATGTAAATTTAAGACTTATGTGATTTTCCCATAGATAACATTGTCAGAAATGGACTAAATTAAAATAGGACCACACGAGACGTACTTTTAAATAAAAAAGAATCATCAAAATCAGTTGAAGAGATATTGAATTATTCGTCTATTTGTCGCGCACATACGTAATGTAAATTTAAGACTTATGTGATTTTCCCATAGATAACATTGTCAGAAATGGACTAAATTAAAATAGGACCACACGAGACGTACTTTTAAATAAAAAAGAATC